>CABFWO010006898.1:0-30141 GCA_902155825.1 Timema genevievae
CCATGTACCACGCCTCTAAACACGCAGTCACAGTCTTGACGGAGGGGTTAAGAAGAGAATTGGTGCAGCTTGGCTCAAAGATAAAAGTCACGGTATATTCAAAGTCACATTTACTACTATAAATACTTTTATTAATGAATTATCCTTTGTTGATTACACTGTCATAGTTTTCAAATACTATACATTACTAACACATTATTATTTTTAATTATAATTGAAATTAGTTATACAATATCAAAATCTTTTGCAAACAATATTTTTGTTTACATTCATTCTCTTTTGAATATTAATTAAAATATCATAATTGATTTAAAATATCTCATAAACTTCCATGAGTGTGAATATTATTAAAGAAGTATTTAAGGTTTTAATCATAACTTCCAACCAAAATTATATGTACCTCACTAGAATCAATTAACTTTAAAATGGCTAAAATAGGTGGTTGTTCCCGTTTAGAGCAATGATTCTCTAACTTTTTTTTTTTTGCTATATCTTTATTGTGAGTCTTCGTGGCACACTGAACTTGCAAGCGGGTATCACTGCGGGAGACTGATGCATGCGCATGCGCAGAGATACTTCTTTCAGTTTAACAGGAAATGCGTGTGTGTTTCACCTGGTTTGTGACTAAAAATACTTAGCTTTACATTTTTTTAAAGTATTTATAGTTTCTTTTGAGTTTGGGTAGGAGTGTTGGTAACATATTCTTTAAATTTAACTACTAAAAAACTGGACTGATATTTAAATGCCCTTTTTCAAATCAACTGAATGTCTAAGATACCTAAATTGAGATTACTTTACCAATAGGTAAAATAATACATTATATTTGGGTAAATTGTTAACCAGTAAATATATTTTCTGTTCAGAGTGTTAGCCCTGGAGTTGTAGTGACAGAGTTTATGAACTTATATGGCGAAGAAATAAAGAATAGGCTCTACACAGAAAACCCTACTTTACAATCCAAGGACATTGCAGACGCGGTGGTTTACACACTTGGAACTCCACCCCACGTGCAGGTAAAACAAACTTATAAACCTAAATAATTAAGTGTCTAATCTAAGGTTTGTTTCAATGTTCAAAACACTTCTTGAAATAATTTATTATCTATAGTAAGATAAGGAAAATTGACTTCACATGCGTGTTTGTGTTATTTTCATAAAAAGTAAACACTCCAATTGAAAGAAAACAAAAATAATATTTTTTCTAACAAAATACTTAAACACTTTAACGTGTAATTAAGTATTTCAGCATCGTCTAATAAATTTTACTATATGATGCTAAGGTAACTTGCCAGTTTAAAAAAAAATAGTTCTATACTCATTTGATTTTCCTCAAATAATTTGACTCTCCAATTATGTGTGAAATTTCTAAAATGAACCATTTACACTAAAAAATTAAATTTGGGTTTAGTTTTAAAATTATTTTCTATCCAACAATGCAAATTATTCTTTGAAAATATCTCTAAGATACTATACCAACACTTTATTATAAAATTGTATTTATAAGAATTATAGTTTTTTTAATTGGTATTGTTTACTAATTGCTTTTAAATTATCTCCAGATTCAGAAGATGATAAATTTGTAACTATTATTTCTTATTTTTCAGATTCACGAAATCACTATAAAGCCAGTAGGTGAGAAGTTTTAACTGAAACAGTAACAATATGCCATCCTAGCTTAGAGCAGGCAACATCAAATGGAATTCAAAGACACGTTTGCTTACATAAAATACTGTCAAATTTTATTAAAATAAAATAGGATATCACAACGAGGATGTACATCATAAATTCTATGTTACTCTCATTTTAACATTTCTGGTTGTAATATTGGTAATTAGTTGACTAATTGATTATAGTAAGGGCATCAAGAGTAAATTTATATAAGATTCATAAACAATTTGCATTAAATACCTATATATATTTTAGATTATGAAATTTTTTTTACACTATACACAATTGTTTGTATTGTACCAACACATATTATAAATAAATAAAATATATTAATTATTGTTTCTATTTTAAGTGAACGTTCTTGCTAGCCTTTATCGATTTGATGACAAACAAACAATAATTATAACCCGACTCTCTCTTTCAAGTTTAAGAACTAATGCTTGAAATGGCTATGAACATAATTGTTTATGATTATTATTATTACTACTATTATTTATTTTATATGGATTAATACAAGGGCTACTTAACGGTTGTATCCAGACGTGTCAAACTGGTTTGAACAAAAAAGTCACCTTGTAATTAAAACCATTGAGGAGGCCACATTCCAAAAAAATAAATCGTGTCATTGTCTTAAGTCAAAATAATTCCAGCTTATTGCTTTATTATTACTAAAGGAAACGTGTAAGCATCTTAATAAAACAATAAAAGACACTTTATATCCTTTTATCGGTAATTTGAAACTTTTTATTCACAGCAATGGTGTGAATACAAGGCTATAATCTTGTAGCAAAGTCATTGCTATAATAGTTTCTTACAAATGTGTATCCGTAGGTCGAGGTCACTTGGGTTTTTGGTTCCTTTTTATTTGTGAAAACAACTATTAACATATAACCCTTATTTTTGTAGAAAGAACAATCATCTGGTAGGTATTAAAGTTACAAAAATAATTTTTATATATTCATACATCAAGTCATGCAGCTGTCACTTTCAATAGATATTATTTATACATATAAAATAACACAAATAATAGAGTAAATTGTTATAATGTTGGCCATAAAGAAATATATTTGCATTTTCTTGACTCTCCTACCAACCAAAATCAGACTTGCATATATGTGTTTCCATATATTTCACAATAACTTTAAGGAAGAGTACAAAATTGGTAACCACCCTCACATGCCAAATCCATAAATATCATATTTCCAAATGGAGTGTTTCTACACGCATTTATAAAAGGAATAATCTAACCGTATTGTGTGTTGGATCTTCAAAAGGTCCGTGGGCTGACATTCATGTTTAGGGCTTTAAGTTTAGAATGCCAGTTTTAAGATGAGGATGTAGGGAATGCAGGAAAAGCATGTGTTTATCCAGTTTTTAAATCAAAACATATTTTTATGTCAAAATAAATAAAATATAGCTTTATTTCTATTCATAAAACAAATTATTTACATCTTCTTTAAAGTGAATATTTTTATCGACAAATATAAATTTATAAATTTTTAACTTTTCACAACCATTTTAAAAATAAATAATACTAATTTATTATATTTGAAAAAAATATTCTTAACCAATAGAACACCATAATCTCTTACTGTGATTATCATAAACTAATCATAGTTCTGTTATAAAAATTAAATGTGTATGGTGATACTTTTTACGATTGTATCTACGTTCTGGTTGTCTATAATCATCTTCGCCAATGAAGTTCAGTATATTTCCGTAACCATCAATGTCGTTCTCAGTTCCCTTTTGTAAAAAAATGATTTGTAAATAAATCTAGAGCAGCACTAGGGGTCAGATCTAACATTGAATTAATGTTTTATAATGTTTATATAATCTTCTATTGTGTACATATGTTGCTGAGTTTTCAAGGCAAATTCTACACCACCAAGATCAGAATCCATTTTTAAATAGCTGTGATCTAACACAACCAATTTAACCTTATATATTTCAGAGTTTCAATCATCATGAAATAAATAATAGAAAGGAAAACATCGTCTACAAAACATGTTATTTAAAGTTTGTTTGTAATCCCAACTATTTTTTTCTTATTCTCGCCGTGAATTGTTTGAAGTATAACTACCACTCTAAGTTTGTAGACTTTCCTCTTCAGTTTATTTGGTATATATTTGTAATATTTATATTTTTTCTTATGTTTGAGATTATAATATGAGAGCGTACAAAAAGTGAAAATAGACCATAAAAAAATCACTTTTGTGTCTCATGAAAATCCCCATAGTACCTGTATGGGGGGAGACGAATTGTGGTTTATGTATATACTGCCAAATATATGATGAACTTCCTTATACATGTCCTGGGAACACAAAACGTAAAGACACTGGGGTAGGATACTACCCAACAGCTAGAGATGTAGAATAATTTAGTAAACTTGATTAACTGCCTTTTAATGTTTCACGTCTTTATGCCGTAGAGGGTGTTGCAGAAACATTTGTAAAGTGACGGCTAGTTGGAATAAAGTATGCAGAGACATGTTTAATAGTACAAAGCTACAAAGACCTACCAGGTGAAGTGAAAATATCTTTTGAAATAGATTCTCAATCAAATCAGATAAACATAAAACACTCATTCAAACATTATTAGTCAAGCCATCTTACCTATGTAAAATATAAGATTAACGTGTTGTTCAATTGATTTTTTTTTCTTCATAAAGCAAAGTTATCCCAACGAGATTGAAGGGTAAAATTGACAGCTCATATTCCCGGCCTTGAAGATCATCAAAAAGAACGAGATATTATTTTAGCAAAAAAGGGATGAGGCAACTGGGGAGTGGAGGAGGTTACATAATGTTGAGGTACATAACTTGTACTCATCACAATATATTTTTAGGATAATCAATTATCGTAGATTACAGTAGGCAGGACATGAAGCACTAATATGAGAATCTAGAACCATATTAAAATTATAGACTGGCAAATCCAATGGGAAGAAACAGTGGAAAGACCTAGACGCAGATGGGAGAATAGTATTAGAATGTATGTGGTAGGGGTGGGGGTAAGGTGAGGACTTACTAGAGCTAGCTCAAGATAGGGATAGGTGGCGTATATTTTCAAGTGTGGCTATTAACTTTTGAGATCCTAATGCCATAGAATAAGTAAGTAACGATGACATTGATGAAATTATTATTATTAGCACCGCGTCTTACTACCCGTTCGAGCTATACGCACTTACGCTAATGTGCAATGGTAGGGTGATTGTGAGATCAAATGAAGGACCTACAGTTTAACGTGGAATCCGAACCACGGTGGAGGCCTGGCATTCCTCACATTCACAAGTTGTGATTAATACACGTCTTGTCAGAGGTGAAGGAAGGGTTTGGCAATCAGATAAATCTGTGCCGGGACCGAGGATTGAACCCCGGACCCCAGCACAGAAGTCTGACACCTTACCCCTAGACCACCAGGTCACCTTTTCTCGCTTATTTGATCCATGATTGCGTCCATCTTGATTGTGTAATGTTTAATCACGTGTTTAGTTCATCTTGTCAAAATTACGTAGCTCCTTTTGAGATAAGGCGATAATTATACTTTGTTTAACATAGTCACCAGAGAGCATTGTGTTGTGGTATTCCACTTCACTAGTTATCTAACGCGAGGGAACAAGTATATGAGTGAAGGTCTCAGCTGCGTCAACAATTATCAAGGTCAGCCAAATAGGAACAAGCTGTGAGCAACGAATCTTTTGGAAGGATTATTTCTAGAAGCTTGACATGGAACGTTGGTCTGGTAAAGTAGCTCTGGTGACGGGAGCCAGCGTAGGGATAGGAGCTGCGATAGTTGAGGAACTTGTCAAACACGGGCTCAAGGTCGTAGGACTGGCCAGGAGGGTTGAAAAAGTAGAGGTGAGTAGTTTTTTGTTGTTGTTGTGGTTGATGGTACGCTTCATCCTTCTAGTAAAATACTATTTTTCTTTGTCATGGTTAAATATTTCAATATTTTATGTACCAACGTCACATACAAAAATATACGGGGAATTGGATGGCGTATTTTGAAAACATTAAATATTACATTTAATTCACCAACAACTCGCAAAAACTACAAAGATGCAAATATTGACAGGCAGGAATAGTTCACAAAGAGGGTGTGATTTTTAAACTTTTTATTCATCATATTATTAATGATGAACCAATTATTTTTTATCATCAATAGGCTTATACAAAACAGCAAGTTGATATTAATATAAACATTAATATTGTTTAAAAACTATATATTTATAAAATTAAAACAAAACTTATCTAAATAACCGAAGAACGCAAATAATTAAATAAATGTAGGCCAACTGGTAATTGTCACATCATGGTACAAAAAATATTTAAAATCTCAATTTAGTTGCCACCACCACCACCACCACCATCATCATCATCATCATCACCATCATCTTCATCAACATATTTTTCCAGCCTGTGGCTGGGTCAGTTTAGTAAAATACCCCATCTTAATCTATCCTTCCACCATTCTTCCTCCTTTAAAATATTTAGCACCGCGTCTTACTACCCGTTCGCTTATACGCTTAAGTACTAATTACTCTAATGGATTAGGAATTGGGAGGGTTGAATTTAAAGGAAGTTAACCCGCATTTGCGTGGAGGGAGAGTGGAAAACCATTTAGGAAAAACCACCCCCAGTTCACCCGACCGAAATTCGAACCTCGATCTCCCCGTCCTCGGCGGTCGAGCTCAACACGACTAGCGCGTTAGCCAACTACGCCACCGAGGCGGGTTTCCTCCTTTAATTGCGTCCATTCTCCCCGCCTCTCACTTGTACACTTTCTGTTATCTGCTCCTTCCATCTCTCTCTTGGTCTCCATAACGGTCTTTTTCTTACATACTTCCCCATAATTATTTTTGGTACATTCTTTCCTTTTTCATCTACACTACATTCCCATACCATCCCAGTCTTTCTTCCTCTACCATCTCATGTACGGTACTCTCTGTAAACCCCTATCCTATTCCAACATAACAAAACAGATTCTTTCATGTATCAACAACAATTTTTTAAATATCAAACTCCCGAAACATCTTGTACTAAAATACTGTGCGACACACCATTTTGATCAATTGCTCTATTAGGTTCCTATTCAATTATTTTTCGTCAACCTATTTTGGGATAATACACATTAGCAAACTCATATATATTTTTTCTTCTTTTTTCTAATCAAAATATCAATATTATACAAATTTCTTACGAACACAATAAAGTCCTATTTTGAAAGGGCCAAAACAGAACGTTTTGAGATTATGCTGGATTGTTTTATATGGTAAGTTATCAAACATTTTTTTAAACACTTTAGACTTAAAATTTAAACTATTTAATTGGTCAAAAGTTTCATCTACATTTTGGTAAAAAAATATTAAAAAACATCAAATTCCTTCATAAATAATCTTTGATTTCTAAACGTTTGCAACGCTTCTCAGTGCTCTCATATTCATCATCCTTAACAATAATAAAATTAAGTGTGCTTTCTTTAAAAACACTGTTTTATTTAATAAGGAACTGGCAGCTGGTCTAAAGAACGCTCCTGGGAAACTCTATGCTGTGAAGGCAGATGCTTTCAAAGAGGAAGATATCTTGGCTGCTTTCGATTGGATCAAGAAGAACCTCGGTGGCGTGGATATTCTGATCAACAATGCTGGTGTAGGAACCGCTGAGACATTGAGTAGTAAGATTATGTATCCATTATACTTATTACTAAAAAAAAACCAAGCATGTCTAGCTTTGTCCATAGACTGAACTTGTCAACCATAAATGTTACTGTGACAATATTTGAACCATTGCATCTGAAGGCACATAACTATAGGGTGTTTCGCTCACTCTTGTCCCCTGAGTTTCCCCTATAACTTTCAAACTAATGGACGTAATTGGTGAATGAGAAGTTGAGAGCAAGCGAAACACCCTGTGATACCAGGCCTACCAGTTCGCGCATTTGTAACCACTTATCTGTGCCGATTACAACAATTTTATCTCTGTGGAAGATACATAATTTGAGTAGGTTAAGTTGCAGATCTCACCACATCCTGGTTATGTTGTCTGTAAATTTGACATGCTGTGTAATATTAGTAGATCTTACGTTTTCTCAGTTTTTACAACCATAGCTAAAAAGATAAAACTGCTTGGCTCATTGATAGTGTTTCTGTAAACAAGACATCCATTAATTTAAAACACATTGATTAACCATCTCTTTGCAAGTCAATGTATTAATATGCAATGTGTAAAACAATGATTAAAACACTTTTAAAAAGTTCATTCTAATTTATGCAAACCAATATGAATGAAAATATAATTTTGAATATCAAATAAAATTGTTTACCCTTTGTCACGTCTCGCTGAGTTTAGTCTAATTTATAATTAAAAATGTGATTTTGTCTAAGCTATTGATTTATATGATCATAGCTGACTACAGGGGCGCACACAGAAATTCTTTTTAGGGGGGGTCCAATATATAGAAGTTACAAGTCAATAGTCCATACAATCCATTACTCGTATAAGACTCATACTTTGAACGAATTACTCTATGAGATGGGTGGCCTGGTGATCTAGAGGTAAGGTGTCAGACTTCTGTGCTGGGTGTCCGGGGTTCAATCCTCGGTCCCGGCACAGATTTATCTGATTGCCAAACCCTTCCTTTACCTCTGACAAGACGTGTATTAATCACAACTTGTGAATGTGAGGAATGCCAGGCCTCCACCGTGGTTCGGATCCCACGTTAAACTGTAGGTCCTCCATTTCATCTCACAATCACCCTACCATTACACATTAGCGTAAATGTGTATAACCCAAACGGGTAGTAAGACGCGGTGTTAATGATAATGATAGATACTTAATGAAGCTGTTTATACTCAGACTTTATTGAAATATTGGGCTGTTTTAAACCTCTGCTTTAATCATTAATGTGATTTAACATTGATAAATCATTGCTTTTTATTTAATATTTTATTTATAGGCTACTTCATGTTCGCCAGGGGAGGGTCCGGACCTCGTGTGTGCACCCCTGGCTGATTATTATCAATGTCAAGATTGGTCAAGTGTGATAGGAGAAGTGGCTTAAGAAAATAGTTAACGTATCAGTTCAAAAGTTCAACTTATCATTTGCGATTGGTACAGGTTAATTATGTTCCCGCAATTATTTTCTCTGTACTAATTATATATTGGTGTCCTTCATTTCAGACGTTAGTGACATTAGTTGGCGTGTCCTTGAATTGAACGTGAAAGGTCTCAGTATCTTCACGAGAGAAGCTCTCAAGTCCATGAAGGAAAGAGGGGTGAACGATGGCCATATCATCCATATCAACAGGTAACACCTGTTCTCTGGTATCTTTTAAATAACTCCTCAGTCTTGTTAATATTAGAAAATGCCGGGAATAAGTGCGATGAATAAGCTACACAAATCTATAAATAGCTTGTTCTGACAATAAAGCATTATTTTTAGTTTTGGAGTGGGTAACTGAATTTGAATATATTTTGAAATATTAATGTTCGTGTTAAACACATAAAATGGATTTAAAGTTACTATACCAAAATCTCTAAAAAAGTACTTAATTTATGAGGTTTATGAGCTCGACATTAAATATAGACGAACAATGATTTTTGATGTTTTGTTTTTCATAAAATTGTTTGTAAATCATTGAATGATAATGATCGATTTTCTTCAAGAGACAGCAACCATTAACTCGGACATTAAAGCATTGTTTTATTCTTATCAAAATTAGCTTGTCTCTACTAAGGGCCGATATTATTACTGCCGCATAAATATTGCTATCGGTAGGTTAAAGTTAGCTACCAGATAAAGGTTATCAGCCACTTTAATATTTTACGAGTATTATGAACTAAATTTATCTGCCAGATAAATATATTTCTATGCATAGAACGAAAGGTTGGTACTGTTTTTATTGGTGCGTGCATGCGTACAAACTGGCTAGTAGCTACACCGCTCTACAATAATAATAGCGGCTAAACGAGTGCGAGTAAACAGATGGCGTCACGTGGGCGCAGAAACTAAGATGCCTAGCAAGTACTAATTCCGGTGTCTGCCAAAATGTGGTCAATAGTTGGGCACAACATTTACAAAATTTCATTTATTGAACTCACATTTTGATAATTTGTTCTTACATAGATATAACTCAACAAATAGCTTGTCAGTTTATATAAAATTGTGAATTAAATGTTCTAACTTTATACATAGTTGGAGACAGAACCTGTGCCTACTAAACACGTGAATCAAGATTTTAACTTAAAAACAGATTCTGATAGGCAAAACCTCATTAAAAAAAACGCATCACTATGGCAACAACCATTTGATCTTTCAGATAAAAGTTATCAGGTACTTAAACCTCCCGATAAAAATGTGATGGATAAATACATTTTATCTGGCAGATTATTGCTATCTGGTAGTTTGAAAAAAAGTGAACAAAAAATTATGGGATGTAAAAAATATATTAATTTTTGATTAAAAAAAATATTATAATACAGATAACCTCACTTCTTCCATTCATATTTGTAACATATCATTGGCTTTGAAATAGGCTAGCTCATTCGCACGCATACTCTATGATCTCGGGACTACTGGGGGTGGGGGTTTGGATAGTTACAACCTTAACCTTAACATACCTGACCATTTTGACCATCAAGCCAACAATCAAAATGCTCCACACCTAGTTATGGATCTCAACAATAAAAAATACAAATAAAAAACAACATACAAACAAAATTTCTTCAACAATGCAAATAAATATGTTACTTTGAGATGTACCATGTGTGAGGGTAAACATTTACTAAAAAAAAAAGTTTCACTTACTTGTCTTATATTTTTCAGTAGAATGCCCTTCTACCCCTCCTGTGAAGCTCCACTTACACTCTAGGATTAAAGTGATCATATATTTTTACAGGCAAGAAAATAGATAAAATCTATGGTAATGTTTCACTTGACCAGAAGCAAATTATTTTGAATAAAAAAATAATTAAATTTATATTTTTGAAATTGGATTATAAAATCCGACCATTCTTTGACATAATAAAATAAATTATATTATAATCTAGACAATGAAAAGTAAATAAATATTATGATATGCACAATTAAAGATTCAGTAATAAAAAATTACATAGTCTTTATATGTTTCCATGAAGGACAAAATGCCAAGAAAAAATATGATGTTGAAAAATTTAAATATAACTAATTATTTTGATACATCATTTCCTTAATTGTCGAATTGATTGAGTTAAATTTGTTCCTGTGGCTTACATTTAATGTATGTTGGCTCGCTGATAGTTTTTGATTCCTGTAGATTTAGTTTAGATAAATTTGATGTTACAAAGATGAAAAAAATAATAGCTTCTTGAAAAAATACCTGGAACAATTCTGGTGAGATCTTGTTTGGAGTAATTTTCATAAAATAGGAATGGGCAGCTCCCACTTTCATTCCTGTAGATTCCTAGCACCTCCAGTTATTATTTAAACCCATTTCCTGATGTGAAGCATAATCCTCACTCGTAATATGTTCAATTTATATTCCCGTGGACAAGAATTACACAATTATAACTCAAGATGATAGATTTAGAACCCTTCTATCTCCGTTTGAATTCGCCGGGTCACTTCCGTCTCCCGTCATTTGAAAACCTTCAAATTTTTCAAGAATAAATCTTCCAAAACAAAGAAGAATCCACTTCCAAGAAATGTTTGTTTGAAAAAAATATATTAATAATTTTAAAAATATTTAGTATTTGATATTTGGTAAAATGAATATTATTGTTTTAAACACAGGTAAAACCAAAATATATGTATATTTTAAAATTCTAATCATCTTCTTGAGTTTGACCATGTTTAAGAAAGTTTAAAGTTATTTTAGTTGGGAAGTTAAAATAGATAAACTCAATGTTGGCACAACTTTACGTACATCAACAAATAAAAGTAAATAAGATATGTTTTTTACTCGAATTGATTGTAAATATAGTTTATAATTAAAGGGGGAGGACGTTTTCTTTGTCACAGCAGTCATAAGACGCACTTTTAGCTTATCGAGCAGATAGAAATATTTATCTGCCAGATTAATATTTATCCAGGAGTCTTAAGATCAACCCTTAGTCTCTTGAACTCTAAAGGTAAAATGTTACGAATTACATAAATGTATATCTTATAGCAAGATTTTTTTTTTTCAATATCGCATGTATATCTTTAAGGAAAACCTCCTTTAGCTTTTTGAGGTACTTTTTCTTAATGGAAGGACGTACAGGAAAAAGAGATGGAAATACATAAAAGGGAACAAACAAAATATGGCTTTTATAAATGAAAGAAGAACACAGTTCACATGTTACATTGCTGCCACTTGACAAAGGAATAATGGCTGCCTTTTGAATTTTTAAAATTTTTTTTCCATCCAAGCCCTCAACCTAGGTTTCATTTCATTGGAACTCATCATCGGAGAGAGTGAATTTGCAACGCAACTTTCTAAATAAGGAAACCAAAAGACACACAAAAAGGAGGAAAAAGGAAGTTAAAGAACAATAGGACACCTAGAAAAGAGCATGTAAAAGGAACAAATAATATTAATGACAATATTTCACGTAAATGGTCATAGGTATATACTATATATACTTCAGAAATGAAATACATTAAAAGAAACAATTGTGATGGACCAACGCTAAGGCTGTAGGCCTACTATGCATTTAGTAAATTTAATTAGGATCCAATTACACTTAGTTTAACCGTTTAAAATATATTTATACATGAGAAATACACCAATGAAGTCCATGAACAAGCTAGCCATTGAGTTGCCTTAGTTTTAAATAATAATAGCTTGTAATGTATTAAGAGTAAATAGCCGAAGCTATATTAATGGTAATTACTTCAGTTAGATATCATATTCTGAAAATTGAAAAATGACACCTGGACACGGGAATCGAACCCGGGACCTTTGGCTTAGTACGCCACTGCTCTAACCACTGATCTATCCAGGATTCGTCCGTGTCCAGGGTCATTCTTCACTCATATTTTAAGGCAGAGTCTATGATGGACAAAGCAGAAATCGTCAGCTACATTATGTGATTTTGTTAATATCACAAGCCATCAGATAACGCGGCCATCGGCGACTCGGTAGTGGCTTATTGCCAATTTGTACAGTTATTATTATAATTGTCAGGGATGCGTATATATATTAAGAGTAAATAGCAGAAGCTATATTAATGGTAATTACTTCAGTTAGATATCATATTCTGATTCGCCGATGGCCGCGTTATCTGATGGCTTGTGATATTAACAAAATCACATAATGTAGCTGACGATTTCTGCTTTGTCCATCATAGACTCTGCCTTAAAATATGAGTGAAGAATGACCCTGGACACGGGACGACTCCTGGATAGCTCAGTGGTTAGAGCAGTGGCGTACTAAGCCAAAGGTCCCGGGTTCGATTCCCGTGTCCAGGTGTCATTTTTCAATTTTCAGAATATGATACCTTGTAATGTGTTTCAACTGAAGTTGGTGAACACGTCACTTTCTCTTTGGATATAATTTCTATATTCTATATTATATCTTTTGCTGGCCCAGCTCAGTTGATAGTGCATCTACCCACTGAGTTTTAGGAGTATTGGGCTCTATTAAAGTATGACCAAAATATTTGGTGAAATTATATCTTCCCCCACAATGTAGAGTTGATCGTTGGAGACTTGATTGTGTTGTGTTTGTTCTTGAGTCAAGCTAGTTTGTAAGCTGTGTGCGTTGATATAATCCCTTGGTTTATTAAGTGCATGCGTGTGAAATATTCCTACCAAAACATTTTTAGCTGATTACGTACAAAGTACAATTAAGTATTTTGATGTCTGTATTTTATTCAAACATTTTGACATGTAGTGTATTGGGTCACTGGTTACCTGGTGGACGCCCTGTGACCATGTACCACGCCTCCAAACACGTAGTCACCGTCTTGACTGAGGGGTTAAGAAGAGAATTGGTGCAACTTGGCTCAAAGACAAAAGTCACGGTATGTTTGATCACAAAGCCTTATCTAAAATAATGCACACACTTTAAATTGTATCTAGGCCTATATTATATTTTATAGGATGGACAGGGATAGAACAGGAGATAGAGGATGGATGACAGAAATGTGGGGAAGAGCTTTCATCATATATCTAAATGATGTTTTTTTAAGAAAACTGTAAAAACACTGACAATAATGTAATTTAATTTTTTCAATGTCACAATAATCGTATATTAAATAATACCACTTTTAGTTTATCTATCTATTTAATCCAAATAGTGCCATCGATACAGTGAAATAATTACTGAAAAACAATCAGCTGTTGACCGTCAACCTTGCAGTCCAAGAGCATCAGTCTTCTCTCTTGACCTGATGAAAGTTGTCCGTGACAGTGAAAGCTTGTCCTTAAAATGGTGTTCGTGAGTTTTTTGTTTGTTTGTGTTTTATCTTAACATTCTCTACTTCAGTATCACTAAGTTAAGTGTACTGGCTATCCCTCCTAATTTTAAACATAAAAATGTTATTTATATGATAGGGAGGAAAACCATAATGAAAAAATAGTTAGGCTAGGCTTTAATATAAACAAAAAACTTCTATCTTTATTTATTATGTTGTTCACATTTACAACTTTCATTTTCACAATTACACACTATTTTTAATTTTCAAAATTACTTCAATACAGTAAAACACAAAATATCATAGGTAATTTTTTTTTTGCAGCTACATATTTTAAAACATAATTATTTCGACTCCTGCTATACTATCAGAATACTATAAGCATTCCCCGAGCCTCAGTAGAAAATTTAAGCTCATAGTATAAAACTATTTCTTTGTCTTGTATTGTGTGTCTGGTGATGAATGATTCAATGTTTACTTTCCTGTATGTTACCAGTATTTGGGAATTTTGTACTGTGCAGTTGGGGGTGGGGCAGGAACCTAACTATTCTTTCAAGCTGGTTTCCTTTTTATATTAATCTGTATTTGATATTTTAAAATAAATATAAGTGATGTCTATGATATTATAGGTTTGTATCTTTTTGTTTTTATTAGTTTTTTTTAGGAAACACAACATAGATATTTTGTTTCAAAACTAAAAAATTAGATCATTATTTTAAGTTATATCAACAAATCATCCAAATATCTAAATCGTATATATTATATATATTATATTATTATTTTGTTAATTCTTAACTAATTATATTTGTTTAGAGTATTAGCCCTGGACTAACGGTCACAGAATTTGCAAATGCATATGGTCCAGAAATAAAGAAATTTCTCTACGAGGAAAATGCTGTTTTGCAAGCCAAAGACATTGCAGACGCAGTGATTTATACACTTGGAACTCCACCCCACGTTCAGGTAAAGATATATTAAACTTATTTCAAGTTGTATCTGGTTACAAAATAAATAATCAAAATATATGTTTACATTTTTTATTATTCTTATTATTAAATGATAGCTTTGCACAATAATTTTTCCAAAATGCTGTTCTGATTAAAATTGAATTTTATATTCTGATAAATTAACCAATAAGTTTTTATATAGTACGTTA
Source organism: Timema genevievae (assembly GCA_902155825.1). Lineage (NCBI taxonomy): Eukaryota > Metazoa > Arthropoda > Insecta > Phasmatodea > Timematidae > Timema > Timema genevievae. The sequence continues at coordinate 15,200 of CABFWO010006898.1, forward strand.
AAAGTTTATCTAAGTGTTTAGTTAACATATTTATTTTTGTATTGTAATTAGTTTTCATTTTAAAAAATCTTTAGATTCAAAAGAGCATAACAAATTTGATTTTTTATAATTTTCAGATTCACGAGATAATCATTAGGCCAGTTGGTGAAGTTTTAATTCAAACAAAAAAGTGAATGAATCAACACAATGTGTACGTATATTTAATGATTGAACAGCTGAACTTCAAGGAATAAATTAATCTAATCAGTAATTACAAATTAGAAATGCCCTCATAGAATATGTCTGAGTAACATAATATTATCATAAAACATGTGTTTATTGATTTATCATTATATTAAATTTTATATTCATACATTATATCCATATTGTTTTCATAGGTCTTAAGAAAATATAGGCCTGCCTTTAGAATTTATTGAAATTATGGTATTCCTATTTTTAAATAAAACAATAATAAATAGAAGATACACGTGTCTGGCGCAATCATTTATGATTGCAAGTTTATTAGTCTCGGCTATTTAAGGGAATGATTATATTTCAAATTAATGTTTTCATGAAAACATCAATTTTCAATCAAAATAACACTAAGAAAGGTTAAATCACAAATCAATCAGACTTATAACGTTTGTGCAGTCTATTAAGAACTTTTTTATTTTCTGCGCGGACTCGTGAAAATAACGTACCTGATTTTTGAAACTTAAATATATTTAATTTATTTTTCTTTCATTAAACTTTTTGAACATTTCTTTCTTCAATATTGTTAATTATTTTATCAAGTAACGTTAGTTAGGACTTCAAAAGTATCTCCTACATAGGAATCATAAACATTCTACGTTTACTAGATAATCTTAGATCATGAATATAGTTTTAAGCTCTAAACCATTGTTTGTATTGTACTAACATATTTGATAAATGAATGGAATATTTTAATTGAATATATTCTAGCTTTACTGTACATTTAATTTTTCAACCTTTTTCCTATGTGATGGCTAACAAAATAATAGATTGTTTATTTATGGATCTTTATAACCAATAAATGGCTATAAATTGAATGGTTTGTAATTATTCATATTTTTAATTCATACTTATTAATCAAAGAGCTATTTAACTCTTTATTATTACTATTATTATTATTATCATCATCATCATCATCACCGCGTCTTACTACCTGTTCGGGCTATAAGCACTTACGCTAATGTGTAATGGTAGGGGGATTGTGAGATGAAATGGAGGACCTACAGTTTAACGTGGAATCCGAACCACGGTGGAGGTCTGGAATTCCTCACATTCACAAGTTGTGATTAATACACGTCTTGTCAGAGGTGAAGGAAGGTTTTGGCAATCAAACAAATCTGTGCCGGGACCGAGGATTGCACACCGGACCTCCAGCACAGAAGTCTGATACCTTACACCTTGACCACCAGGTCACCTATTTAACTGTTGAAAATTATATTTGGAAGAGGGTACAGGAAAGGTAGATAGAAATATATTACAATGAACTAAAAAATATAGCTTTTACAATGAAAAGAAGAACACAGTTCACATTTTACATTGATGCCATTGACCTCTACAAGGAAATTGATTGTTACCACCCAATCCCCTGACCTAGCTTTCCTTTTATCGGAACTCATCAGAGAGGGGTGTTAAACGTGCAAATGCAACTTCCTAAAAGAGGAAATCAAAAAACACAAAATAGAGAGAAAGGGAATCTGTAAATAATGATAGTACACAAATAGGAATATTTTAAATAAATAACTTAAAGGACAAACACAAGAAAGAGTTAAAAACACGGGAAATAAACTTTGAAAAAATGGACCTATATAATAATCACATGAGTAAAAGCAACCCCTATTACATTTGGAGATGAATTTATAATTAGCCTCATCCTTGCTTGCAGACCAGTATATTTTAAGTTGTCGAAACTTCTAATAAAATTTCACATAAAAACAACAAATGGTAACCACGATGTCGCTTAAAAGTCTCTATATAATTATAATATAGTAAAATTAATGTGTGTGGGGTTTAAGCAACAATTGGTCGGCGCCACTCATAGTAATTACACTTAGGAAAAAAACTTCAGCTCGACTAATTCTGACTGTGGCACAATGACTCCTAAAACTCGACACCACAGGGTGTGCTCTGGAACGCTTTTTGTACGATGTTATGTTAATATTAATGACACTACCCTACCTACAACAATGGTATGCTCAAAATCGCTACTGGAGTTGTAGAAAAATACATTACATTCTGAATAAAATTAATCACCGAATGAATAATTATACTAATTTAAATTACAATAAAAAACACAATTATTGAACATTTCTGTGGGTTGTCATTGTTAATTCATTTGTGTTCACATCCAATCCTACCTTTTCTAATCACAATTCTAATCTTAACAGCTAACATAAAATATATTTCACTATCATAAATAATAATAGTAATAAAAAATCTCATGACAGTTGAATTTGTGAATGAATATAATACCAGAGTGAATAAAAGTATAGAATAAACAATTTTATAATATTAAAGTTTTGAGTAAAGCAAAAAAAAAGTATTGTTGAAAAAAAAAGTATAAATATTTTGACAGAGAATAAAATATTAATTAATGCTCTGGATTAGATAAAGTGTCTGAATATATTTAGTCTCTTTTGAATATTTTATATACATCCTGGATTATTGATGGTAAAGAGAGAGAGAGAGAGAGAATATATTTATAGATGAAGATTTGGCTGTATCTCACCAAGAAAATAACTCCCTGTTGAAACAGCAAAAAAAAGGCAACATGTTTCCTGTCCTTAATTTCACACAATCCGCAGTTTATGAATATCAATGGTATCTAATTCTTCCCTAGACACTACTAATTCGAGCTATATACTTATATCCCACTTTTAAACTAGGTTTCCGCTTTTAAATTAAATTTATTCAAGAACCACACAGATTTGGTTCCATGCTTTAATGACACCGAAGAAGAACCAATTCTTCTTCAAATAGTGTTCCAGGAATCAAATTCAAAAACTTTTTTTTTTCCAAGTCCAAAGAGAATATCTAGGTTATACATAATAACAAAGTTGAAATGGTTGGCCATGAATTAGGGACTAATATAATATAATATGCAATTTAATATAAAGGTTGAAAATATAGAGCAATGAATTTAGAATGAAAAATGTTTTAAAGAGAGTTAAAATGTTTACTTCCATTTGTGATAATTGAAACGCGTTCTAGTTTGAAAGTATTTACATAACTTTCTTTTCTTGCTTCTTTTATTTAATTATATTGTACATGAAGCGCCATTCCCTTGTTTACCAGTCCTGCGCATGCCTTGGAGTGTAATAATGGCTGAATATGAAAATAAACAAAGGGTCAACAAATTTCTTAGAAGGATAAATGTGTAAAGAGGTAAGTGTTTTTCCATACTACAAAACTCGGTATTTTAATCATTTTAAACAATGCTAGACGATCTTCCTTCCGTAATATTTGGATTGGACATAATTTGTCATGCACGGCACCATAGCTTGTCAAACCAAGGACAAACTTATATTATAGGGTGGCAAATCACATTAAATACTAAACATTTATATCAATCGATTATTTATATTTTTATAGTTATTGCATCTGAGTAACGCTTCCCAAATACGTAAGTAGAGCTATAAGAATTATGCATTTTTGTCACCACGTTTAAATACCCGTTCGGTTTGTACACATATACTAATTACGCTAAAGCGTTAGGGTTGCCGAATGTTAAATTTTTAGGAAATGTCCCTGTATTTGTATAAAGGGAGAGTGGAGAAATATTCAGGAATAAACATTCTCAGTACATCCTACAGAGATTCAAACCCCGATCCATCCCATCATCAGCAAGTAGTCTAGTCTATCGAAGTGGGTTAGTCTATAAGGAAATTACTCCACAACTTAACAAGCAGTTTTTCCGTGAGACGGCTGTCTCTAAAGAAGTGCAACTTTCGACTCTATGGAAACTTGTATGTGAATTTTTGTGTGTGTGTATATTCTCCTATACTAAGTCAAATAGGATTAATATATCAATCCTATTTTAGATTTCAGACCTTCCCATAATATAATTAAACTTTTCATCTTATGATATTTTCTGTTTTTTTTTTTTCCTTACCAGCACTAAAAATGGAAAATTTGTTGGTCCCCTTTCGAACGTGGACCTTGTACTTACACGCGTTGATTGATGAATAACTGTTTGAAACAGAGATGTTTAAAACCACGATCCCTAATAAATATAATTTGAGTGTTAAAAAGAGATAAAATCACAGTATCAAAGTAACCATGTGTTATAATTTGCAACAGGGGTGGCTAAACTTTTGGCACTGGAAGTCCGTATGTCCCTTCAAGAATTCCTCATAAGACTTCACACAGCTTGTACAGTAGTTTTTACCAAAATAAGATAGTGCTCTAATATTAGATAGATCGCTAAGATTGTTTAGTTAGTATGCAACTTATATACTTTAAAAATAACAATTTTCTATTTTAATTAACTAAAATACACAATATTTGGTAATGTTTCTCAGGGTGTAATTCCCTAATGTTTGTGTGTTTTTCCACACGATGACCTAGAAAAATGAAATTATGCACAATGACAATATTGACTTGGTGTCTTGGGGTTTCATAAGGTCATACAGCGTTTTCTTTTAAAATTAACACCAGCCAAGGTGGCGTAGTTAGAAACGCTCCTGTTTTAAGTGTTAAGCTAGACTGCCAAGGACTGGGAGATCGAGTTTCGAATCTCGTTCGGGTGAACTGGGGTGGCTTTTCCTAAATTATTTTCCACTTTCCCTCCACGCAAATGTGGGTTCACTTCCTATAAATTCAACCCTCACAATTCCTAACCCATTATCGTAATACGTACTTAAGCGTATAACTTAAAAGGATAGTAAGACGCGGTGCTAAATTTAAAAAAAATCCTGTGATCTGTATTAAAGAATTTGTTCCGATTTAGGTTATACAAGTCTTGAGAGGCGTCAGTTCATAAAAGTGTTTTATGGAAAATTAAGGCGGTACCAAGTATAGAGACGGGTTTTTTTGAACCACAAATTCGGCAAATATTACTGGCAACATTTTCGTAATGTGTGGTATTAAGCTGTTATAAAACATTTAAATAGCGCTTTTTACGGAAAACCAACATTTTCAATTCAATTATTTTATATTGTACCACAACCATTTCCTAACACACACACACATACAGACACAGTACGTTAATTATAATTATAGTTTCAAATAAGTAGCAATATTTTAAACTTTAAAAACTGTCGCAAGGTTTTTTATTACTTTCTTTACATTTTAAAATGATCGTGGCAACGCTGTTGATAGAAGAAGACCTTTGACAGTTGCAAACAGGTAGACATAATGGACTAGTGGCGTTACTCTACGACTACATACATTTTTCAAATTTATTTTGTAAAAAGTTTTTAAAGCTTAAAATCAAACTAATAGATAAAAAAAATGAAAAAGAAATAATGTTATTTAGTAATGTAGTATTTTATTTTTCAAGATTAATACTTACATATAAATCAATTATATTAGAGAAATTATTTACTTTAAACTATATAAAGAGTAATTAATAGGACACCAAATAAAAATTATAATCTAAGATAAATCAAGTAAAAATAATTATTGCACCTTGTGAAGTGAAAATAAATTTCCATTATTTCTGTTAGTGCAAAATGGATTGAACCTGACAATTTCCTATTTTTCCATTTATATTTTAACTAGTCTGATTAATCAGAATTTATAATAATCATGTTCTAGATAATACTAATTCTTTTTCATTGGTGAAAGTCGATTTCAAATATAATGAATGGTTTAGTAACAATCGTTTATTTTGTAACAGCATAATTTGCTGGAAGGACGAGTGATTTTTTAGCACCGTGTCTTACCACCTGCTCAGGTTATACGCCTATGTACTAATTGCATTAGTGAGTTAGAGATTAGGAAGGCTTAATTTAGAGGAAGTGCACCCACATTTGCGTGGAGGAAGAGTGGAAAACAATTTAGGAAAACAACCCTCAGTACAGCCAACCGGGATCGAACCTCGATCTCCCGTTTTCGGTAGTCTAGTCCAACATGAGATTAGCGCGTTAAACCACGCGGACACCGAAGTGGTGAGGGGACGAATGTTGACCAACCTCATAAGGATAACAGAATATGGATTCCAAATTGACAACTGCGATGTTTTTTATAAGAAGCCCAACTTGGAAAATTACAATTTTTTTTGGACGTAACATGTTGAGGATCTTTTTACCCCTTCAATATAAATAAATGATTTTTTTTTCAAACTCGAACGTTAAAATGTGTCTCTAACTTATTTATGTTTTACAATTAGGTGTGGCTTAAGTTATTTGCAATTAATATGGTCTAGAAATAATATCACATATTTCACCTCAAAATTTATAAATACAAGACTTAATTTCATAGCTTATCTTGGTTATTTAAACTATTATTTCAAAATATTGTGACATATTTCAAACACATTATTTTAGTCCTTGGAAGTTGTTGACTTATTCATCTTGAACTTTGTAGTTTAGCCCATATATCGCGTGTAGTACGTTGCTTTCTTTGATGAAACAGAGACATGTAAAACACATTCTCAACAATAGACATATTTAATCATTTATTACAAATATTATAATATAACTATAGTAAATGATTTTTAAACAACAGCAATTTTTTTTGGTCTTACACATAGCTCTTGAGACGGGACACATCCAAGGGATTAAAGCCCCGAGTATTTAGGAATATGTAAAATACTGAATTAAGGTCTTTGGCAGCGATCTCTTGAAGACATTTCACACTTCTTTTAATTGCGCTTATTATTACTCACCACAATGGTTTTAATTAAAAATAAATTTATTCAAATCGCTAGGCGTACCATTGAAAATCGTTCCGCGTGCCACTTTTGGCATGCGTTCCGTGAGTTGCTGACCCCTGGGTTAGGCTATGGTTTAATGGACAGCCGTGGCCATTTAAAAATGCTATTTTACCTTCAAGTACCAAAACCTACGCGTAAAAATATTTTACAAATTTAAGCCATAGTTTTTATATCAATTGTTGATATTTGAGCTGTGCTTTATTAATATTTAGTCCGTGGTGCTTGATACCTTTTGTATAACTTTTTAACTAAGTTATTTTATTCCCAAAGTAATAAAGAAAAAATGGTAATAAACTGCAATAAAAATGTGAGCTTAAAAGACAAATCAATATGAAGCAAGCCTTGGTTGTGCAATCGATCAGAAAATCTTTTAACGCGTTTTAAGATAAGGTTATAATTATTATCATTACTACCATTTTAATTTGATTTGAAGTATCTCTAAACTGAACTCCACGTCACTAGTTACATAACGTGTGTGAACAAGTATTTAAACCCATTCCCGGCAACACTAAGAGTCAGTTGAATGCGAACAAGCGCTTAGTGTGAGCAACAAATCTTTTGGAAGAATTCTAGAAGCTTGACATGGAACGTTGGTCGGGTAAAGTAGCTCTGGTGACTGGAGCCAGCGCGGGAATAGGAGCCGCTATTGTTGAGGAACTCGTCAAACACGGTCTTAAGGTCGTCGGACTGGCAAGGAGGGTTGAGAAAGTTGAGGTGAGTTATTTTTTTAACTCTGTCACTAGAAGTAACTGTAATTGCAATTTAGGTTAATAACTTCAAGGCCTGGATTTTGATTAGCTAAAAATAATCAAAGAATAATTTATTAAATGACCTAGAAATTATAAACAATAGTATCTCAAATTTGTGTCTTATTTATATTTATTTATTATTTAGCACCAAGTTTTACTACCGCTTTTGGGTTGTACGCTTAAGTACTAATTACGCTAATGGGTTAGGAATTTGGAAGGTTGAATTTTAGAGGAAGTGAACCCTCATTTACGTGGAGGGAAAGTATAAAACCATTTAGGGAAAACCACCCCCAGTTCACCCGACCGAGATTTGAACCTCAATCTCCCAGTCCTCGGCAGTCTTGCTTAACACGACTAGCGCGTTAGCAAACTACGCCACCGAGGCGGGTAACAAATTTTCGTAATGAATGCACACACGACTAAATCAAACTCAAACTTTACACATGGAAATTAAAAAATATATATATATGTGTGTGTGTGTGTGTGTGTAATGGCTTTAACAACTAAGCTCTTGCATTTAGCTAAATAATTGATTTACAAATCAATATTCGTTTCAAACTGTATAGCTTTTCCCTCACCAACGCAACCCTATTCAACCTAGTTGCATTGTCTCAGCAGTAATGTATATTTTACAATAATTGAAGTAAAGAAGATACCTCATTCATAATCTACATTATATTCGTGTATTGGAAATATTAGTGTTTGAGTATTAATGTATTTATAAAATAAGGATGGTATTTATAAATATAACATAACTTAAATGCCTTAAAATGACTCAAAAATTCCCAACAAATTATTAAAAATGACGTTTCAAAATGACAAAACTTGACATATAAAATTTACATTTCTAGTTCATAGTCCGTAATAAGTGCTCGACAACGCATTAACAGCAAATATTGTCCATAAAGTAACGATTGTTGAGGATTGCTATTGAGATCCAATCACATCTAGACAAAGAAATGAGCATCGATGTGCAAATAGAAATGAAATGGTTTCCATTTTTTAAACGAACCTTATTTTAATCTATCTACGCTTAATAGAATACCATGGAAAACTTTAACAAATTATCTCGATTGTTTTGTCGATGATGGTGAAGTCAACTTTAGATTACTTGCCAGGTGTACTAGAGGTGGTTCCCCTAAATATACGTGTATTAAAATAACTTTAACATTAATACAACTATGTGTTTTGTTTGAAAACACTTTGTTTAATTTGTTTAGAAACTGGCAGCTGATCTGAAGAGCGCTCCAGGGAAACTATATGCTGTGAAGGCAGATATTGCCAAAGAGGAAGATATCATAGCTGCTTTCGCTTGGATCAAGAAGAACCTCGGTGGCGTGGATATTTTGGTCAACAACGCTGGTGTAGGAACCGGTGAACCATTGAGCGGTAAGAATATTTCTCTAATCTACTTATTACTCCAAGTCTACAAATATTTAGATGTTACCCCTACACCAGACATGATAAACAAAGTTACGTGACTCTAACGTCATTTGAGCCATTGAACATGCACCCATCTATTACTACAAGTCAGCGCATACGTAATCACTCATCTATGCCGATGGCAACTAATAAATATTTGTGGCAGGTACTTAGTTTAAGGCGATTGTGTTACAGATTGCAGTCCATATTGATTATGTTGGCGTTAGATTTGATGTGTTGTTTAGTGCTAATAAATAAAGGATTTTTTCCTCCGTTTTATAGCTATAGCTAGAAGGTAAAATGTTTATTTATTTTTACCAAAGAAACCTGTCAAATACTTTTTTTTTAAAAAGCTGTCTAATCAATTCTCCACCACAAAATTGCTTGAATAAATTTATAAATATACATACATTTTTAAATACAGTTAAAATGTATTCCATTTATTCTTAACATAGAATATTGTAAGTTACAAATTAAAATGTAAGCCATTAACTCATTGTGTGGTATTTATTAGTTAAATACGGTCTTGTTTGAAATTATTGCAGATGACAGAATGATCAGTTAAGTTAAATAGTTTGTTAATGAAAGTACTGTTACAAATCTCACCCTGTTATTGGGTTTAGTACATAAATCTTGTATCCACATTTATTCAGAGAACAATAATAATATATATGTGGTCCTTATTTCAGAGATTGGCAAAGGAAGTTGGCAAGTCCTCGATGTAAACGTGAAAGGTCTCAGTATATTCACGAGAGAAGCTCTAAAGTCCATGAAAGAGCGAGGGGTGAACGACGGCCATATCATCCATCTCAATAGGTAACACCTTCTCTCTGTTATACATTCCTAATACCACTCCTGGCCTCAACTGTCTATGTTAGTAAATGCCGAGAAAAATAAGATCAAAAAGTAAGTAGAATGGAAATGAGAAAGGGGATAGATAGATAAGTTTTAAAAATTCCCAACTAAGGTTAATGTAGTCAAACTATTTAGTACTGCATCTACCAAAGCTGCAAAGTAATATTTTGTCTTACATTAATATTCTATTTTAAAAGGACGTTAATAAAACGTAAGAAATCATACAGTACTAATTTTTTTCTTACATAAAATACTTCTTAAATAGGTCTTTTATGTTTTCAATACTAGAACGCAATCGCATATTAATTATAGACTAGCAGAAGCGCCCGGGGTTGCCCAAAGTAACCATGTAATATCATACATTACGTGGTTACACCGGGCAAAAATATTCTTTGCTTCATAGAGACGGACAAAATATCTTAATTTTGTTTCTTCCAAATAAGTTTATAATATATTAAAACAAAAACTAATCAAAAATTTTAAATTTCAGCTTCGAAGTGCACATGTTCTTACACTGGGTCGATTAATTTTTAAATTTTAGACCTCTGTTTACGGTAAATATCTCACATTGCTCATGAGTCAACTACTACGATACGTGTAAATAATTCCAGTGTATTTTTCTATCTGTCAGCTAAGGTTCTTACTATGAAAATTGGACTGTATTTTCAAAGATTAATGTAAACACCAATATGACAAACGTAATACATATCAATCCAAAGATAAAGATAATCACTAGCCATGCCTCTCGAGATAAATTAGTAGTCTAATAGAGTCTAGTTGGTTTGCCGCTTTGAGTATTTCAAAGGTTGTGGAATTTACGTTTGCATCCTTTTAGCGATGTAACGAGAAATTTGCTTTTGTGCCACTTAGCTACCTACTTTCTTATTTTCACGCTACAAATAAGCTACAGTAATATAGAAAATATTTGCTATTTGTATTATTTTAAGGTTTGTATGATGAGTGGCTGAATTTAAATACATTTAAAACATAAAAAAACTCGAATTATTGGGTCACGATATCACTGATATTAAAATATTTCATTTTAGAGCTCTACAATAACCTAAAGATAGTTACATTAAAATATTTAAAAAGCTTGTTTATGTTTATTTTCATAAGGCATTGAGATAATATACATATCAAAATTATTATAGTTCTACTATAGATGACGAGCCATAAGGATAAATGTTAGAAATAACATAAATGATTGTCTCACACAAATGGACTTGTACCACAATTTCTTTAAGGAAGCCCCCCCTGACAAAAGATATGTCTGAGCTTAATATTTTTAAAATAATAATACTGTAAAGAACTTCCAATAAACTTGTGGAATACGTATTTTTCTCTTTACACATAATATCTATATTTTATATAATTCAATATCTCAATTTTGTCAGTAGTACGTCTATCTACTAAGTCAAGCGGCTTGATTTCGATTTACGGTATGAACTTTTTTTTTATTAGTGAACTTATGTATGTCCTACACTAATGAGTTAGTTGATGGCTAAGCACAAGAATGTATATTGTCTGTTATAGAGATAATTCTTTGCCCGATTTTAATTTGCGAAAGATCAACTGGAAGGGCTTTACTCTTATATCCAAATCTTACTGTATAGTAGGATTATGGTAAGAAAATATACCTTTTATAGGGTTCTTCGTCAGAAATTCTGGTAGTAGCTTGTAAGCGATGTGCTGGCAATTAGTTAATAGAAGACTTCTGTGCTGGGGGTCCGGAGCTCAATCCTCGGTCCCGGCACAGATTTATCTGATTGCCAAAACCCTTCCTTCACCCCTGACAAGACGTGTATTAATCACACCTTGTGAATGTGAGGAATGTCAGGCCTCCAGCGTGGTTCGGATTCCACTTTAAACTGTAGGTCCTCCATTTCATCTCACAATCACCCTACCATTACACATTAGCGTAAGTGCGTATAAACCCGAATGGGTAGTAAGAAGCGGTGCTAATAATAATAAAAGTAATTAATAAAACAAATTAATATTAAAAAAATAATTAGTGTGTTTTACTACACGTTCAGGTTACACATGCATTTTATTATTACTCTAATGGGGTAGAAATGAGGAAGGATGGATTTTAGAGGTAATCTACCCGTATTAACGTGGAAGGAGGGTGGGAAACAATTTAATAAAAACACCCTCAATAGCTCCAGCAGGGATTTGAGCCTCAATCTCTCAGTCATCAGCAGGCCAGTCGAGCACTAGGGTGATGTCCTAGAGACTTTTCGATCACTGAAGCAATTTAAACCTCTGTTAGTTAAATACATAGTATTTCAGAAATATAAAGGTGTTTAAGCATGTTTTTCTCTCGAACGTTTTTACCGCTGTGTGTGTCCCTGTACTAATTAAGGATGTTTTGTTGGTAGTATTGTAGGCCACTCTATACCTGGTGCTACCCCTGCTACTATGTACCATGCTTCCAAACACGCGGTCACAGTCTTGACTGAGGGGCTACGACGAGAATTGGTGCAACTTGGCTCAAAGATTAAAATCACGGTATGTTTGGTCACACAAATATTTATATTTCAGATAACTCACGCAAAAATGTTAGTTCTAGAGCAGTGGTTCTCAAACTCTGTTTAGAATGTACCACTTGGTCATGACTGAAAGTTTAATATACCCTCCAAGATAAAATTTTCCCAAATTACATGTTAAATGTCAGATGCCAGTTAATCAAAGGAGAAAATTTCCCTCAGCTGCTTCGAAAATTCCCCACCAGGTTTTGTTCTCTTGTCATTTTCGGATTTTACCTTGAAAGCAGCAAGCGTACCCCTGGGCCTATGCGTACCACAGTTTAAGAGCAACTAGTCTAGGTTTTATAATCTGAAATCCGACCTAGCTCTATTTGAAATTTAAAAGATCCTAAAAAAAAGTCTGTGAACATAACAACGTGCCTTAATGTTCAATGCAGTTTTACCTTCCACTTATCGGTTATTGACCTTTAATAATATTTCAAAAACACGTGTATTAAATAAAAAAAGGAAGGTTTTTGCTAACCTCAGTGGCCAATTAGATAGTCCCAAACTTTTGAAATAAAAGTATTAAAGAGCATTGAAATTCGATCTACCAATTGTGTCACAATGTATTCAAAGGATTCTTGATTCAACACATGTTTGTAAATTGTAGGGCTAGTCTTATATTAAACTATATTAATTTGAATCTAACGTATTAAAAGATATATGTTTTACTGTGGTTCAATATCTTGTTTTAATCCAATAAATGAGGAAATATTTAGCTTTAGATTGTATTTAAAAAAATCCCCACCATAAACTTCCCACAATTTTTTTTTTAGAAAACTTGATACAAACGTGTTGTTTCAGTGATAAAATTTTAGAGCAGAATTTAAAGGTATACCAGAAAATCAATCAAATATCTCAAAAGTCTAAATTTGGATTTACAAATTAATAAAATATGCTTTTTTTTTTAAAGTTTTAACTAGTTTTTATTTTTGTTTAGAGTGTTAGCCCTGGAGTTGTAGAAACAGAGTTTGCTGATATATATGGGCCAGAGTTGAAGAAATTTCTTTACAAGGAAAATCCTGTCTTACAAGCTAAGGACATTGCGGATGCCGTGATTTATACACTGGGAACTCCACCTCATGTCCAGGTAAGTAGATATTATTAATGTTTCAAGCTCGCATCTTGATGGAAAATTAATAAATTGAGATCCACGTTTACAATGTGTTCTTACCTACCTAAATAAAATATAAGCTTGTACAATATATTTTACAACAATATTTATTTTTAATGTACAGGAAATGAGCAAGTGAATACATAGTAAAAGTTTATCTGAGTATTAAGTTAAAATTAGTATTTTTAATTTATTAAATATAATTTTAAAATAAATTTAGGATTCAGATGATCATAAATCCTTTCTATTTTTTTTTATTTTTCAGATTCACGAAATAACTATAAAGCCAATTGGAGAGAAAATGTGAATGAATCGCCATTATGACTATTTAAATTATATGAAGAGCTCAGATTCAAGGAGTAAATTAATAATTTTATTTATTTAAAATATATTCAAATATTTATTATATTTAAGAATGATATTATAATACAACATTATTTTTTATTTACTGGTTAATTGTTTCATACAATTTTATATTCATATAATATTGTATGCATTGTAAATATCTTTTCTCACTGTAATTATTAGGTTTACTATGAATACAAAAAATAAAATCTTTAATGAAAATGTATGTTTAGTTTATTGGAAGCCAACTACTAAACTCAATACCCTAACTGTAGTTCAATATATTTTGTTATATCTATTTTAAATACCGTACACCTATTCTGTCACTAACTCAACGAGACCTCTACAAACTATTGAAATCAGTCCAGTCGCTGGTCGCAGACGCAAGACACGTGATGCGCCGAGTGAATCGTAACTTAACTGTGCTCATCATCACAGACAGCTTCTAAGTCCGTATCTGAATATAGGACATACCTAATTATTTGGTTAGACATTACAACTATGAAACTATGGAAGGAACAAAGCACAATAATAAAATAATGATGTGACACAGTGGAAATATTAAGTACACTTTAATTTAAACAAACAAATCACCCAATCCTACCTGCAGCCTGCTGTGTAAATTACAGGCTAAAGGATATATTTAATATATGGAACAAAAGGTTATATTTTAGTAAATATTACTTACTTCATGATGGTTAAATTATTAGAACATATTATATTATTTTTTAAATACAATAACAAACTAAATAGATTTAGAGATTTACATTTAAGAGCTATGAAACAAAATCAAGTTAAAAAGGTTCAATTTGTTTCTTTAATAATTCAAAGTTTTATTTTGTACTAAATATGCGTAGAGTTGGTGTAAACTCGGTTTATAAATATTAATAATTATAAATATTAATAATGCTTCAATTTCTCTCATGGATTCTAATAAAAAACCATGGCTCGGATACGATATCAGGTCAATGGCTTTAGTAATTAATAGTTTCTCCCAAAACTATTTGTGAAGACACCCACCTCGGTGGCGTAGTTGGCTAACG
>CABFWO010006899.1:8351-30107 GCA_902155825.1 Timema genevievae
GCAGAAGACGGTAAGTAATATTTTAACACTTTATCCAATTTGAAGCAATTTAAAATGTTCATAACATAATTGGGGTTGTATGTGTTTTGAATTTATAGGACTCAACTTAACTACTAGCCTAGACATTGGGAAGAAATACAAAAATACATAATTAATAGAGTGGAACCCCCTTCCCGTTTCGTCAGAGTTTCCTCTGCTAAAGCTGTTTTTCTACAAAATCAGAATCATGTTTAAAATATATTTTATCCCACTATTAATTAATATGTTAGTTATTTTAGATAAGACATGAGACTTCTGTGCAGGAGAACAGGGGGTTGGTGAAGGGGATAGTATCGTGATTGGGGGAAGGGCGATCAAAGAATTGATAAGAGTCTTTCTTTCTCTTCTGGTGTGAAAAATACTCAGCCCCTACACTTAATACGTGCTGTCACCAAGCAGAACCAACATAACCGCAAGGAAATATTTTTGACAGATGGAGCTCAGCAGTTACTCTCAATATTACTGTCAGCCATTATTCACCTACAGCTTGTCGGCGCATGCTCACATGATATTATGTCAATGCACCACCTCAAAAGTTTAATACTGAGCACTACCGACAGCCCATGTATGATGAACTATATAAATATTCGACACAAAAATATTGTATTATCAGTACCTAGTAACATTTAGGTAATATCAATGTACCATAACATACACATGGTTCTTTGGTGTGTTGTAAGCCTGAGTCAGCCATTTTTGTGCAAAACAGCACGTAATGTTATTAAAAAGTTGTATTTACTATCAGACCAATTTGTACGTACTTACAAACCAGTGTTTTGGAACCAAACAAAACAATAATTGGAATAAAGACACATTTTCGAACTATAAGAAGGATTGAAACTAGTTCAGTTGGGCTGGTAGAGCTGGAAGGAGCTGGGAGACGTCACGTGAGTACGGGAGTTCGCTCGAGCACCAGTTCGATGTAGAGTTAGACCACCAATGTAAACATACAAAGGAACGTTGGACAAAAGGACTGACTTGGGCTAGGGACTCTTTTAGACATAAACAATTATTATAACTGATTACATCACATTTTGTACTACAGTTTAAAATAAAACTCCAGGACTACTATTTCAACGCACCCTCCAACCATCCCTCTCCGCATTTAAGCCATCCCGACAACTCGCCCACGGGGAGTAGGAGGAGGGGTAGCGACCGTATATACTATCTTATATAGTCAGTTTGGAATATAAAAAAAAAATCTATTGGCAAACTGAGTTTAAATTGATGTTTCTCCAAAAATGAAGTACTAAGTGTTATTTAACATGTAAGACATTCACCAAGTATCCATTTTGAACACAATTATTAAAACAATTTTTTTAAATGTTCCAAATTTTCAAATATCAGTCAGAAGTAAAATATTTTAAATTAGAACAAGCATTATTGAAAACATGATATTGTCTTGAGGTACGACTATCTAGCATCTAAATATAAAGTTTAGACAGAATGTATCAAATATTTCGGCTATAGCCCCAGGTACAGAGCTAGGTAGTTGTAAAACCCACGGCTTTGAGTTCGGGGGCACATACAATCTCAAGACCAATCAAAATCTCCAAGACTAGATATTTCAAGATTACAATACTTTCTATACATGATAGAGTAAAAATACTGACGTTAATACTATCGGAGTCTCACCCGAACTTCCTAAGGTACAGCCACGCCTTGTCAAGATGCCCACCCTGGCAGCCCCTTTGCCCCCGGTTGTTGCAGGAGAGCAGATGTTGTGGCGACAGCTGCGCCGCCTCCTTGCCTTCAGAGATGATGGCGAATCGGTCAGAGGCGACAGCCGCGGTGGAGAGCGCCCAGGACGAGCCACACCAACCTTGGTCCTTAACCTCCTGAATCAACCCCCGCCACTTGGTGCGACTGTCAAAGCTGCGGGGGAGTCGTTCGGGGTCGTATACCGGCTTCACGGGATTCATGCTCATTACCTGCCCAATAACACTTCGTCAATCAGAGGAGTGCAACAGTATTTACTCCACATCAACACTTCGGTAGCAAGACTAACACAACCAATATTACCTGCCCGCCAACACTTCGGTAGTCAGGAGAACACAACAGAACTCCCTACCCGTCAACACTTCTTCAGTCAGGAGAACACAACATGATCCCATGTCACTAGACACTTTGTCAGTCAGGAGACCACAACATGATCCCATGTCACTAAACACTTTGTCAGTCAGAAGAACAAATCATTATCCCGTGCCCGTCACACTTCACTGATAAAATGGTGACCTGGTGGTCTAGGGGTAAGGTGTGAGACTTCTGTGCTGGGGATCCGGGGTTCAATCCTCAGTCCCGACACAGATTTATCTGATTGCCAAACCCCTTCCTTCACCTCTGACAATACGTGTGTTAATCGCAACTTGTGAATGTGAGGAATGCCAGGCCTCCACCGTGGTTCGGATCCCACGTTAAACTGTAGGTCCTCCATTTCATCTCACAATCACCCTACCATTACACATTAGCGTAAGTGCGTATAACCCGAACGGGTAGTAAGACGCGGTGCTAATAATAATAACACTGATCAGTATGTATATATGTGTACTCACAGCTTTATGTGGCAGTAAAGTGCCCAGTCTTAGCGAGATGCCCTCATCCAACCGACGACCCCAGAAAGCAGTGTAGTTGCTGGCCCTCCAGCCAAGACGGTTTCCTCCCGTGTTCACGGAGGCTATCACTTCCGGTTCCACCAGGCACTCGTTTCTCTCGCACAGCAGCTCGGCACGGCCTGCCACCACCTGACACGTGCTGAAAGGGGGACCATACAGCGTCACTCTATAGATTCAAAGTGGTGTCTTTCTACTTTCCAAACTCTTTGGCAACGACACGTGGGTGAATCAAAACTGTTGCAAGAGATGTGTCTTTAAGATGCCAAATTTTATAAAGTTATCTTATAATTAATGTATAATGCATTTGTTTTATCATAGTCTAGAGTTTGCATGTGTTTAAAACGACTGTAGCTATTGGCGGCAGACCCAGATATACAGTCATTCCATACAACATGAATTATTTGAGGGAATATTTGACTTATTTCCTCAAATATTCGCTCTTGCATTTTCCACGGGGTCTAGTTGTTAATATAACAGAGTATACAGCCTCACTTACCACACGTTACAGTTGATTTTGGTACTTGCTCCATGTGCGTAATAGCGACCGTTGTAGTAACATGCTAAAACAAAACGAATACGGTGTTACTAAGTTACTGTAGGTCACTGTAAATTATCTGTCTTTAGTTGGCAAAATTTGAGATGCCAAAGAAAAATTGTATGCATACCTATTTAAAGTTTGACATGACCGGGAATTATTCTTTTAAAAAACTATTTACTATTGTATTTGATGGTGAATGAAATGTACCATTTGGTCTTTAATGTTAAACAGTGCCTGGATACGAATTCTAATCTAAATAGCTATAGTAGATTTCGAGAAAATCGATTTTTTCTATTTTCATCCTTTAGCAACCTATATTTAATTTTAGGGTGATATATGCTAGCTAGTTAAAAAAATCTTCTGAGGAACCTCATGAAAACCCTAAATACTCAGTTTTATCCCGACTAGTAAAATGATTTCGGCTTTAGGCTGAGATACAGACACACACATGAATGGCATCACTAAAACCACTTTCTCAGGTTTATGGAGCTATGAAACGTCTACAACCATCAAAATCTCGAATTCATTCTTTTTGACGATCACAGTACTTCACCTCTCCTAGGGATCGAGAGAAAGTAAAAGAATGTATTGAGCACAAAGCCTCAATGGCGTAAAAAAGGGGAGTGGGGTCCGGACCCCCATGGGATTTGATGCACTCCCTTAAGTGGGGGCTCATATTCGTATACAAACTTTTGGTGACTAAGGGTATAGCTACATTTTCTAGCGGATTCTAACTGAAAAAATAGGTTTTTATGCCCTTGCAGCCTTTCGATTAATTTGGAATACGGTCAACCTTGATGGTCTTAGGGTAAAGTGCTCATCTCAAGATCCCGTTTTCGTGGGTTCATACCTAGTCGAGGTCGATGGATTTTTGAGGGATAAAAAAATCCATAGCACAACTTCCTTTCGGAGGGTAAATAAAGCCGTTAGTCCCATGTCGATTGTGGCATATAAAAGAACCCTGGAAGATATGTGAAAATACCTTTCCCGGATAAATTAGTAAGCTCTTTCACTCTCACTCAAATAAAATTCTCGTGTGTTTATATTATTTATTATTATTATTATTATTATTATTATTTAGCACCGCGTCTTACTACCCGTTTGGGTTATACACCTAAGTACTAATTACACTAATGGATTAGGAATTGGGAAGGTTGAATTTAGATGAAGTGAACCCGCATTTGCGTGGAGGGAGAGTGGAAAACCATTTAGGAAAAACCACCCCAGTTCACCCGACCGAGATCCGAACCTCGATCTCCCCGTCCTCGGCAGTAGAGCTCAACACGACTAGCACGTTAGCCAACTACGCCACCGAGGCGGGTTCGTGTATTTATAAAAGTACGTTAAATACCTCGAATAATTAAAAAGAAGAGCAGAGGTGGAATCACACTAGTAAAAATGGTATTCTTATTAGTCTTACATCTCGTTTCTTCCGGAGGAGTTTCTATGCCTTTACAGTGGCTCCAGAAATCGGGGCAACAGTCCTCACTGCGAGTCCTGTTGCAAAAGTCATCGCAGTAGCACAGAGTGCCAAGGATAGGTGTAGAGCAGCCGTCTCTTCTCCCAGGACAACATCCCTCTCGGCGGGATGCGCAGTAGCTACCGCGCAGGTCAGAGTAGTCTTGTTGACAGCTCACCGCGGGGAACAGCAGCGTTGCCACCACCATAAAACACAGGAACCTAGAAGCAAACAACAAGACGTGTTGCTATAAACCTCGTCTCAAACAATTTTAATGAATGTTTAGCAATACATTTAGAGCATATTTACGACTATTTCCTTGATCACGTTAAAGAAACGTTGAATAAAATTAATAGAGTGCTTTCAAACGAGTACAGTAAAGTCAAAGCCACATTTATAAAATAGTCTCGATCATTTTTATTCTTATTAAAACTGGACAGAAAGCTTTTGCAAATAAACGCAACCATGAATGTATTACTGATGGTTCTGTATTTGATGATCTCACAAGTCCAAAACAAGGTTTATTTTAGTGACCAGAAAAACCCTCGGCCTTGCAGGGATTTCACTGCTCTCCTTAAGCCAGGTTCAGTGCTTGGGCACTGGGGAGTGCTAGTCGCAGTTAACAGTGATATAAAAACTTCCAAATGAAACAACTTACGTTCCAATAGTTCGTTGTAAAGGGGTGGTGGTCTGAACACAGTAGTTCAGGTGCCAGCAATCCCCCCATACCCCCAACTCACCCCCTTACTACCTTTAAATGAACAAACCTTTACAGACAAGTAACTAGTCAACGGTATTTGAAGACTGTTTACTGTTCACAAAAATAGTACCATTGTATTATAGGTTTTCTTTGTAATTTTCAGATTGAGCAGGCTCGTTTAGAGAGGTTAGTTTATGGAAAGAGGGGTGGGGCCGCTACCTGAACATAGCTTTGTGAAAGCAGGTTTATCGACACTAGAAGGCAATTTTTGTCTGTTCTCAAGGAAAACCATTTTTAAAATGAACGGTTTTTAAAAATGCCTGCTTGATAGCAATATTGTCATTTAGGACTGCACGTAGCGATCCCCGTGCTGAAGGACTCGAGTTCTCTCAATGAGCGCAACCATTTTAACCTCATGGAGGCTGTGGCATTGGGCCGCAGACAAACAACAGAAACAGACTCTCAACCTTACTGGGATTTCGTTGCGCTCCTTTTACCAGCTTGAGTCCTTCAACACTGGGCTTCGCTAGTGTCAGTGCTGGGTGATGATAGGACTCAAAGTAACAATCCTAGTGTTGAAGGACTCAATCTTTCAAAAGGAGCGCGGCCATTATAACCTGGAGGCTGAGTGTCTGGGTGTATTATTTGTTTGTGCCCTGGCCACAGCATGAACTTAAGACAGTTTCACTGCTATAGCCTTGGAGTATTAGGCCAAAGTGTCTAGGTTTTATTCCCTTGTGCAAGGGATATTTTTCAAAACAAATTTAAATAAACCAGAGTAAATACAAATTTAATTATTATGAGCCTTTATCAACTAAGGCTTTACCGTGCGCTTATGTGTAAGCAATTACAATTATATCTATAAAATATACCCCGATTCTTGGATATTATTCTTGCCGTTGCCATATTATATAAGTAAACAAATCACTTTTAAATACTAGCAACTAGAAAAACAAATGTAATTATTAATTGAGTGTATCTACAAACTAAAGTGGCTCTTTACCTTACGTTTATACGTTTTTCTTAGAATGCCTCACTTAAGGAATTCGAAGTGTGAGAGGCAATGAATATGATTTACTTAATGAATTACCTACTTTATGCATTAGAAACTCAAAAGTTCACTGTTGCACTTACAAAAAGTACGCCATCCATCCCTATCTTGAGCTAACTATGACCTCATCTTAAAATCGTGATTTACTTTACACATTTGAATGTTGGAAACGTATTTTTCTGTTGGTGTGTGGAGTCCAGTAGAGCTAAAAGCTATTCTGTCGTCATTCATATTTTCTTGTAGTTTTATTATTTGAAAATGTAACACGATAATGCAAATAGTATGATTAATGTGGGGAAAGAGACTTTCGATCAAATTAATAAATCACTAATATATAATTTAATTATAGCAGTCAACTATTCAACTTAATTATGGTATTTTTAAGCACCATGTTTTACCACCTGTACAGGCTATACGCATAAGTACTTATTACGCTAGTGAGATAGATATGAGGAAGGTTGAATTTAAAGAAAGTGTATCTGCATTTGCATATAGGGAGAGTGAAAACCCCATTTGTAAAACACCTCAGTACACCCGACTGGGATTCGAGCCCCGATCTCCCTGTCATCAGCAGTCTAGTTCAACGCGAAAACGACGCCTTGTAATTATGGAAATTGATCTCATCATTGTATTTTCTCGATCTTTGCTTTTCATTTGTGGATTTATTGTATTTTGTCATATCGTGGTAATGTGCGGTAGTAAATATTGGCAGATACAAATATTGGAACCCGCTTCAGTGGTCAAATGTTTTAAGGCGTCGTTTTTGTGTTATACTGGCCTGCTAATCAGGGGGAGTTTGGGGTTCGAATCCCGGTCAGGTCTACTGAAGGTGGTTTTTCCTAAATGGTCTCCCACTCTCCTTCCACACGAATGCGGGTAGATTACCTCTAAAAAAAAGCTTCCTTCCTCATCCCTACCCCATTAAAGTAATTATAATATATGCCTATAAGCTGAACAGATAGTAAGACGCGGTGATAAAAAAAAAAAGAAATCGCTTGTATCGAAAAGGTATAAACTTTATGTTTTAGGTGACCTGGTGGTCTAGGGGTAAGGTGTCGGACTTCTGTGCTGGGGGTCCGGGGTTCAATCATAGGTTCCGGCACAGATTTATCTGAATGCCAAACCTTTCCTTCACCTCTGACAAGGTGTGTATTAATCACAACTTGTGAATGTGAGGAATGCCAGGCCTCCACAGTGGTTCGAATTCCACGTTAAACTGTAGGTCCTCCATTTCATCTCACAATAACCCTACTATTACATATTAGCGTAAGTGCGTATAACCCGAATGGGTGGTAAGACGCGGTGCTTATAATAATAATAATAATAATTTATGTTTTAACTTGTGTAGTAAGCTTTAGTAATATACTAGAAACGCGAGCGGTGCTGGTGCTCAAAACCATCTCAAAACCTCTTGTAACACATTTCTCATTCCTAGAACACTTTTACTTTTTATTTGAGAGTAACAAACCACACCAATCCGTCGAGTGTTGAATGTAGTGTGAAGGACGGTTGTAAAAATACCAGCAGGTGATAAGTGAGATCTATTTGCGTTCTCTCAAGCACATATTCACGCGCTCGCTCCCCACCCCGTCCGAAGGAAAACGGGGTTGGGGGGTCTGAACCAGATTTACGAGCAAAGAGGCGGGTCACTTACAAAGAGTTCGAAGTGACTCGCGAAAAGGTGAGAGGAGGGGAGGGAGGCGCATGCCCAGGACCTAAGTGTCACAGCCGCAAATAGAATTAAAACAAATAGGTGTTAGATATTTTGAAAGTGTGCTTTCTTCCAAGTGGGTTCTGGTCCAAATAGTAGAACTGAAATGTAGAGAAATCTTTGAATACAATCATAATATAGCTCGGAGGAAAATGTACCCAAGGTCGCAATCAAGTATAATAGTTGTACTTCGTAGTGTCCCAATATTTAAATGAGAGCTTATAACGTCATTAAATTTAATTTCATGCATTCACAAATCAAATTGTATATTGTGTGGTTTTATTTTTTTAATGTGTCTTACTACCCATCCAGGATATGGGCGTTTAATCACTCTAATGCTAAAGGTATAGTTTAGAGTGAGAGTCGCCAAACGGTCAATCGCGAGCTACCGGTAGCACGCGACGGCTTTTTCGATAGCTCAAGCGAGAAATATATTTTGAACTTCTTAAGATGGGGTGCTAGTGAGCGTGAGTTTAGGGAAGTATTTTTGAAGTTTTTATAGCATAAACATTTTTGACCAAAATAAATCACATATTTCTTCTATAGAAACATATAGTTTAGTTTTCTGCACATGCTAATCTCAACAGTCCTTTAATATCTGTCAGATGTGTCCTGGAATTTAATGACAACTTTTTCTCTTAATTTAAAAAGTTTGTCACCAAATGCCACCATGCTTATGCCAGATATTCAAAAACTGTTGAGATTAGCACGTGCAGAAAGCTAAACTCTATGTTTCTATAGAAGAAAAATTTGATTTATTTTGTTCAAAAAATGTTTATGCTATAAAAACTGCAAAATTAGCGCACTAAATTCGCGCTCACTAGCACTCAACCTAACATATCGTTGAAGAGGATTAACTCAAGTTGACGATGTATGTGGGAATATTGTCTCGATGGGAAAGGATTCAATTCTGATTCTTGTTACACTCCAAGAGAAGGAGTTTTTATGCTCCACCTTTCCGTGTTCTTTCCAACTAAAGGTGGTGAAAAACAAAT
Organism: Timema genevievae; assembly: GCA_902155825.1. Classification (NCBI taxonomy): domain Eukaryota; kingdom Metazoa; phylum Arthropoda; class Insecta; order Phasmatodea; family Timematidae; genus Timema; species Timema genevievae. The sequence goes on from CABFWO010006899.1 coordinate 17,457, forward strand.
TAAAAAGTAAGCTCAAAGATAAACCTATTGATAACTGCTTTCGATTGGGAGTAGGACCAAACATCGAGATACAAACAAATGTTTGACGAACGTAAACATGTTGTTTAAAAAAAATGAAAAATTATAGTTTTATCTACTAATATTTATTATTATATTTTCGTTATAGTTACAAATCCAAGACACAAAGCCCGCCGCTAAATTAAACAAAGGTTTGATGCCAAATAATCAAGCCTAAATTTTTATACTAAATATCTCGCGAAAACATTTGACCTTTTGAAAGTAGTTTTCATACTCATACAGTTTGGTGACCCTTGGTTTAGAGGAAATTTACCCGCTTTTATGTGAAGAAAGACTGAGAAACCATTTATGAATAAGCAATCTAAGTTTACCTGGCGAGGATTCGATCCCGAGCCTCCCTATAACCGGAAAACCATACTAGACGAACCTTGACGTTTATTCCACGTGATCATTGATGCGTGCTTCTACAGAAATTATTTTTAACTTTTCCGGTGAGGAGGTGAATGTAGGCGTCAAACTCTTCTGGTCAGTTGTGAATCAACAAGGTTAGATTAAGGTTCGAATCCCTACTGAGCTGTATTTCCCTTTAGGCTATAGTTTCCGATTCTCTACCTGAATGTGGGTACATTTTCTTTAAATTTCCTTCATTATCTCTATCTCACTATCGGTGGATAGTAAGACGCGGAACAAAGAAATAGTAAACAAAAAGTTTTCTTTGGACATCCAATTTTTAAAACGGTAAGATAAATATAATGTGACCTTTTACCAATGATGTTCTCTCTACAGGCATTTGTTATATTTACTAAAGCCACTCGACTCTAATCTAAACATCTTATCTGTGAATCATATCTATAAACCGATCATAATATATGTTATAGTGACTGAGGTTTATAGGGTGGCGTGAAAGAATGTTAAACGAGACTTGTCGACAACTGCTCTTAGACCCAGAGCGGAACAAACTCCCATCTTGTCAAAACACTCACATACATGTTCGGTATTCAAAGTTGGCCGATAATTTCAACTGGAGCATGTCTGACAGGCGTGCCTCAGGACTCGTGGCTCGAATTGAATCTGGGTCCGATGCACGGAGGGAGGAGGGGGTATCCTCCATCCTCTGCCCCTCGTTTCATCCCTAGATTAGTTAATCAGCCTTTCGCAAAGCAAATTCTTATATATATATATATATAATCTCAACCACCATTTTAATTCCTACACCATTATACTAAGTAGTAAATAGCCCCTACCCACATCAGCGGACACGCGGTCTAAATGGCAGTCTCGTTTAGTTTCAATTTTAGGTGGAGAAGATGTCGGGGTTCTAATCCCAGCCTGGCGTACTGAAAGTTATTTTACCTAAATGGTTTCCCACACGAATGCAGGTAAGTTTCCTAGAAAATATATATTTTTTTCACTTCTGCCACACTGGTGTGATTAAATTCCGATATAGCGGACGTGCTGTACAAAATAAAAACCCGGGATGGATCGTCTCAAAAGAAACTTGGGGCCAAAATAAGAAAACTACGTTCTTGGCTGATTATCTACTGATGAGATTTTACTTATAGATTAGGTTAGTTTGTACGTCATGTGAGCTATGGTCCAATTTTCATAAGAAGACAATTATTAGGGAAGTTACTAGATCTATTTCACGTGTTCATACGTCAAGTTATGTGCTCTGCTGATGTCACTAATGTTAGATAACCCTAATAATATGGTAAAACATTATCAAATATTGAACTCAAAAAAGAGTTTGTATATTTTTAAACTATTCTTATGAAAATCAAACTTAACTGATATAACCTCTGTGTTTAGAAGCTCACGTAAATACACCAATCAAGAAAAACCAACGGAGCGTCTGCACCTTCTTAGTATGCAACTAGCACACCAACGGAGCGTCTGCACCTTCTTAGTATGCAACCAGCGCACCAACGGAGCAATCTGCATTATGACGAGCCGACTTGACACAGATCTCCTCCACATTCCGACACCAAGCAGTGGAGCTGGGTTTAACATCTGCATGTGCTGACTGTGGTGGGTTTTCCTGTTGTCTGCAGACTATGAACATTCCAGCACCCTGAATCTGGGTTTAACATGTGTCATCACAGCTGCATGTGCTGACTGTGGTGGGTTTTACTGTTGTCTGCAGACACTGAACATTCCAGCACCCTGCATCTGGGTTTAACATGTGTCATCACAGCTGCATGTGCTGACTGTGGTGGAGGTATCTTGTTGTCTGCAGAGTCTGAACATTCCAACACCCTGCAGCTATCATGGGTGATATATTTGTCGAACGGTCAAGAAGAGTAGTTAAATAAAACTCACCCTTATTTAGCGCAAGAGGGCGAAATAACCAAAGTGATAAACCACGTAAAAATAACAACACTCCACTGCATCCAGCCAAGATTTGTTTGTATACGTTTTAATTCGCTTTTAATACAACATTTATTTAACGACTTAATGCATGTGGTAGAGCTGAAGACAGTAATTTGAGGAATGTCACCCGCATTAACGTGGAGAGGGTGTGTATGTTTATTTTTTGGAACCGCATCTTACTAACCGTTTGGGTTATTCGTTTATATATTAAACAAGCTAATAGTGTTAGGTATTAGGAAGCCTATATTTAGAGGAAGTGTACCTACATTGGCGTGGAGGAAGTGTGGAAAACCATTTTGTAAAAACCGCCCTCGGTGTACCCGACCAAGATTCGAACGTCGATCTCCCCGTCATCGGGAGTCTAGGCTAATGCGAAGAGTAGCGCGTTAGACCAAGCGGCCATCGAAGCAAATAAGAGTGGGTGTGTTAAAACCATATTGACATAAGGGGGCATTCAAGTATTATGTAAGCACATTTTTAGCCATTTTAGACCCCCTCTCCTCCGTTATAAGAAACAATAAGCAAACGCTTGTCCCATCCCAACCCTCCCAACCGTCTTGCTTACATTATATTTGTATACGTTTTTAAATTTGTTCACAGGAATAATTATTTCTTACGCAATTTATAAATTGCTGGCAATTATTTATGTAGAGGTGCAAATTAATGGCACGAAATAATTAACTATAAATACTGTTGTAAACTGAATTTAATTTTATTGTACTTTACTTTACATCCATTACTGTTTCCAGCCTGTAGCCTGAGTCAGTTATTTATTGAAGTCATATATTTTCCACACTAGGCCTGGCGTAGCTTTATATGCTTTATAATCTAACTTAAGGCTAGAACAGACACAACACCCAGCCCCCGGCCGCTAATTCATCACTGTGAAAGGGTTAACCCACATCTCACCCATGATAAGATTTTCAGCTATGTTGGGAATTGAACCCGGGACCCTCGTCCCAGTAGGCAGACACGCTACCGACTTAGCTAAGGTGTTGGATGAATATATCGTACCAAACAGGTAAAATTAAAAAAGCTATAATTTTTTTAAATAGACGTACACTTTATTAAAACTTATAAAATAAGTATTATTAGTGAATAAATGAGTTATTATAGTTATTAAAAACTCTAATATACTTTTATTCTGATGACCAAGGTCTTTGAATCCATGTCTCAACACTTTTAATTATTGTGTCCATTTGGGGTGGCTGGGTCACTGCACCATTCTTACCCGTCTCTCTATGTCTTAAGACCCGCCTCGGTGGCGTAGTTGGCTAACGCGCCAGTCGTGTTGAGCCAGACCATCGAGGACGGGGAGATCGAGGTTCGAATCTCGGTCGGGTCAACTAGGGGTGGTTTTTCCTAAATGGTTTTCCACTCTCCCTCCACGCAAATGCGGGTTCACTTCCTCTAAATTCAACCTTCCCAATTCCTAATCCATTAGTGTAATTAGTACTTAAGCGTATAACTCGAACGGGTAGTAAGACGCGGTGCTAAANCTTGACGCCTTTAACCTCAGCCTCCACGTCTCCGGAATACCAGACTGGACGAGCTTGACGCCTTTAACCTCAGCCTCCACGTCTCCGGAATACCAGACTGGACGAGCTTGACGCCTTTAACCTCAGCCTCCACGTCTCCGGAATACCAGACTGGACGAGCTTGACGCCTTTAACCTCAGCCTCCACGTCTCCGGAATACCAGACTGGACGAGCTTGACGCCTTTAACCTCAGCCTCCACGTCTCCGGAATACCAGACTGGACGAGCTTGACGCCTTTAACCTCAGCCTCCACGTCTCCGGAATACCAGACTGGACGAGCTTGACGCCTTTAACCTCAGCCTCCACGTCTCCGGAATACCAGACTGGACGAGCTTGACGCCTTTAACCTCAGCCTCCACGTCTCCGGAATACCAGACTGGACGAGCTTGACGCCTTTAACCTCAGCCTCCACGTCTCCGGAATACCAGACTGGACGAGCTTGACGCCTTTAACCTCAGCCTCCACGTCTCCGGAATACCAGACTGGACGAGCTTGACGCCTTTGTCCAAGTGGCCGCTGATGCGGGGGTCTGTGTTACACTGTACTCTATTAAAAATGTAGATAAATTTAATATAAATATGAACTCAGCATTTTTATAGTAAAATGTGAATTTAAAAACACCTAAGTAAAGGTGAAGTACTTCGAAAGCTAAAGTATTTATTTTAAAAAAGCACGGATATAGATAGTAGAGTTTATCTCAAAGTTATTATAACTAGTTTTAGGCTCTAAATATAAAAAAAATATGGATACCAAAATATTCAGTTCAAAGATTTTAACTTGTAAATGAACATGCTTTGGTGGCCGCATCGTCTATGTCGTCACTCTCACAATAGACTGTACTGCCGATGACAAGGAGATAGGGGTTTGAATCCTGGTCGGATGTACTGAAGGCGGTTTTCCCTAAATGGTTTTCCACTCTCCCGCCATGCAAATGTAGGTACATCACCTCTAAATTTAACCGTCCTCATTTCTAACTTATTAACGTAATTATAACATATGCGTATAACCTGACAAGGTGACACGGCGCAAAAAAAAATCTATTTTTAAATCAAATTATTTCTAAAATGTGTCATTTTCTTTATGAAAAATTGCATTCACTCTAGTATTTATAGTTTGAATACAATATGTACGCAAAAGTTGAGGAATATGTTCCAATCCCATCTCACGTTTTTCGAAATATTCCTGTCAACGTCAGAGTGGGCGAGTTCTGACCCTTTTTTTTTAAGACTTGAGCCGCTAGGAGAAAACGTCATCACCTTTATTTCCGTCCTGCTCGTTGTTGGTTTTTAAAATCCTTCAATAAAGGTATGTGAGCTACTTTAAGGTTTATCCCCACAAACTATTCACAACCATTAAAAGTTGAAAGCATTATTGAATATTAAAACCCACCAAAATAGACACATTCCAGTTGTTTTATTTTTCTTTTAGATGGTTTTAGCCAACGTTTATTATGTTTTCCTTGGGGGGTGTGAAAGCGTTTGAATGCCTGTTTTATTATCCTTCACGATTATGAAAATTGTTGTGATAAAAGTTTATGTTTGAGTAAATTTTTTTAAAGTGCTTTATGAAGGGGGAAAAAATAAACTTTTGAGGTCAGTCGTTAAATCCTAAACATAATAAAGGCCTATAACTAGTGCAGATGGCATTTCGGTTGAGTAATAATTAATTAGTCACTATCGACAAAACAGTAGAACAGATTAGCCATTTTACTTATTTAGGGAACAACACTAGCTCTAATAAAGACAAAGATATTGATAGCAAGCTGCACAAAAACCAGATTATAATGCAGCATGATTAATAGGACTATCAACGCGCTAGTTTATTGTTGAGCTTAACTGCCGAGGATGGGGAGATCTAGGTTTGAATCTCGGTCGGGTGAACTGAGGGTGGTTTTCCCCTAAATGGTTTTCCACTCTCCCTCCACGCAAATGCGGGTTCACTTCCTTTAAAATTCAACCTTCCCAATTCCTAATCCATTAGCGTAATTAGTACTTAGGTGTATAGCCCGAACGGATAGTAATACGCGGTGCTAAATAAATAAATAGGACTATCATCTTTTATCTTCTGTCTATATGAATAAATTGAAGAGTTTGTGTATCTGTCTGTCTGTCTGTATGTCATGAGCGTTGAGCGATATCTATCGCACATAGAAGTCTGTAATTATTTAACAAACATGTGTACCTCGAAGCGGGAATTCTAAAATTTAGATTTTATGTTTTTAATTAATTAAAAATTGGGTTAGAAGAAATAAAATTAAGATATTCTTTTTCTGATTGTTTGAAGCAATGAATTGCGGGTTTACCATTGGCAACGCCGAGTACTTCTGCTAGCGAAGAATAAAGCAAAGAAAGATACGAAACTAAAGATATACAAAGTAAAGGAAGCTCTTGTACTACTATATAGAAGTGAAATGTGGCCAATGACAAAGAGAGATAAAAGTCGGATACAGGCATCTTAGATGGAATTCTTGAAACAAGTAAGAGGTTTACGTGGTTAGATAGAATCAGAAATTAAGATATAAGAGAGTAACTTAATATCTACAATATTAATTATATTATTATTATTATTATTATTATTATTAGCACCGCGTCTTACTACCCGTTCGGGTTATACGCACTTACGCTAATGTGTAATGGTAGGGTGATTGTGAGATGAAATGGAGGACCTACAGTTTAACGTGGAATCCGAACCACGGTGGAGGCCTGGCATTCCTCACATTCACAAGCTGTGATTAATACACACCTTGTCAGAGGTGAAGGAAGGGTTTGGCAATCAGATAAATCTGTGCCGGTACCGAAATATTAATTATAGAGTGAGAGAATATCAAAAGAATGGGATCAGCCATATTCAACGGATGTAACAGTCTTGACTATCAAAACAAATTTTAGAGTACAAGAAAAAAGGAAGACATTTCATAGGTAGAACCAGGAAGAGATGGCTGGACATTTTTCGAAGATGAACCAGGTAGATAACCTAACCCATGGAACGAAGAAGAATAAGAATTAGGTAATCGTGCTCACATGGTCTGGTCTACCGATAATGGATAGGTCGAGGTCTACATTTTCATTTTAAATTGTGTACCTCTACTTTCCCTCCCCGAAAATACGAGTACATTTCCTCTAAATTATACCTTCCTCATTCCTACCTCATTATCATAATTAGACGCTGATAGATCATACTGATAAGATGTGATAGAAAAAAATTAGTACAAATAAATATTAATTAGGTACTTCATCCAAACGTTGAGCAAAAGGTGTTTTTGAAAGTTAAATAAAATTATTTAGTTTGCTTGTTTCTATGAGCAGCGCATATTTGTAATATTCACGCTGCTGTCCTTGAGGTATAGGGTGTCAGACTCACGGTAGAATTGTTCGTCAAAGACGAGAAAGTTGATTTTCAGATCTAGATTGGGTGTACGAGGATGGAAGGGGAAGGTTTCACATGTAATATTTACAGTGTACTTTTTTTTGTAAAAACTACCCTTTTCAAGTGCACCCAGCCAAGATTTGAACCCCAACCACCCTGCCACCACCAATCCAAAATATGGCGCACCTAATGCCCTAGACTGAGTGAGTATTAGTGAAGATATTCTTATAAACTCAAGTGTGAAACACTTACTATACTAACTGAACTGAACCAGGTTACTAACTTTTGGTTGCACCTGTACTTGTACTCAATAAAGTAATAAATAATCTCTAGAGCGGTGAAGCACACACTTAATACTGTAAGTACCTACTTACACAGAAATGAAGAGTGTACTTTATGTTTAGAGTATGAACATTTCCGAGATCGTAAAATGTTCAACCCCGTTACTAACGTGTACTTAATAAGCCGCAGGCTACGCGTTGTATCAGCACAAGTCTTGTGAACTAATTTAACAGAGGTACTGCTATTCTCTCCTTGGTTCTAAATGCCATAAAGTCCCACAATTTAACATAAATCCAGTTGGCTTCCGTTGTTTTCGAGTCTCTTTAAGTTAATATGGATGATTTTCAAAATTTGTCATCTATTGCTTTAATAGACACCAAAGATACACAAAAGTTGTGTATTGAAAATCATCATTTAGTTTTTTGTCAAATATAGGCTGTATAATACTGTACGTGCTCCCCGTCTTACTATCCTTCCGGAGTATCTGTATCTAACTATACTAATACCCGCTTCAGTGGCCGCATAGTCTACGGAGTCACTCTCACACTAAACTAAACTGCCGATGTCGGGGAGTTTGTGGTTTGATCCCAGTCGGGTGTACTGAGGCGGGTTTTTCCTAAATAGTTTCACCCTCTCTCTCCCCGTAAATACGGGTACATTTCTTTTTTAATTTAACTTTCTTAATCCTTAACCCATTAGCGTAACTAGTACACAGGCGTATAACGGGTAGTAAGAAGTGATGCGAAAAAAAAACTAAACTAATGGAGTAGGAATGAGGAAGGCAGAACATTTAGGAAATGTATTCGAGATTCCGTGGAGGAAGTGTAGATATATATTTGGGTAAAAAACACTTGAAGTACACTCGGCAGGGACTCGAACCTCTATTTCTCCTCCACCGGCAAGTCAGATGAGACCAATGCCACAGATAGCCTGCTTACCGATGAGGGTGTCAACTACATCTATTCTATAAAGATTTTTACACGTAAGTAATTAAGAATTGAGAAACCGAGAACCGACTTTCTAGACTTTTCTTTATTATTCAGCGCTAAACTATGAAGATAATGAAATAAATGTATGAAAAGCTATTTATTTTTTTACCCGCACTTTAAACATGGTGGCATATGTACCAGTGGGTACGCAGTCTAAGGCACTTGACTCGCAGCGCACAAGGTCACACCACTGACAGGGAGTTCGGGGTTAAAATTCAAATTCTAAACAGGAGGTTCGTCACAAACATTTACTTACAGGAAAGGGAGTAGGGAAGGGGAGGGTGGGATAAAAGAGGGGGGGACACAAAGTATCCACGCTATTAATATTATTTTCTAACTCTGAAAGTTAAGAGTCACATTTAATTTGCGTAGTGCCATACCTTGGAAATATTTGGTCTAAAAATGTAATCTAATTAAATGTAATGTAATTCGACACAACGTCAGGGATCTATGTTTTAGCTGTCTTACTTTATATGTTTAAAGTGTTTATTAAATTATTTGAGATCTTGGGGAGGAAGGGAAGTGATAGTTATACTCCCCCTCCTTTTTGTATAATCCACATGTGATTTTCCCATTCTCTCTCCACACTGATCCGGTTGTGCCTGATCTACCCACCTTATATTAAACCGTTGATAGTCCGTATGTTAGTATGTGTAAAGAGAGAGCCTAACGAAGGTAGGCATTTGAATCTACTTAAACTACTTTCATGTATTCATACGTCAAGTCATGTGATATACAGTTGTAATTTTTTACCCATTGTATCATTGCCAAAAAAAAATTTGTTTTATTTTTCTCCTATGCTCACAGCAAAATATATTTATTAATGTTCAAAACCTATTTTTCTACCGCGATTCCACTAAACTACTGTCCAATTTCCATAAGAAGAAATTTTAGAAAATACATACATAATTTTTCGCAATAAACTTTGATAATTTTTAAATATTTAGCACCGTGTCTTACTACCCGTTCGGGCTATATGCTTAAGTACTAATTACGCTAATGGATTAGGAATTTGGAGGGTTAATTTAGAGGAAGTGAACCCGCATTTGCGTGGAGGGAGAGTGGAAAACCATTTAGGAAAAGCCACCCCCAGTTCACCCGACCGAGAATTCGAACCTCGATCTCCCCGTCCTCGGCGGTCGGGCTCGACACGACTAGCGCGTTAGCCTACTACGCCACCGAGGCGGGTAACTTTGATAATATTTTACTATATTATTAGTGATATTTTTTAGAAATTGATATTATCTATCGAAAGTGACAGCTACAGATAGAATTAACTGGCGTATTAATACATGAAATTAGATCAAGTAGCCTTTATCGTTGTCATATTAATTGTACTATTTATAGCGTGTCAAAGCAAATAAAAGAACACGTCACGAAGAGAACTACAACTTGTTTACAAAAGGTTAAGTTCGCTAATTATTCCCAACATTCTCGAGTCAACACTAATTGTGTGTCGCACATAACTCGACTTGACAGCGTCTACGACTTGAACGACGTCCGCAACCGCCCGTTTACGAGAGCGAGGCTCTGTAAGTGGGGGTGATTTCTCTCTCTCTCTCGGACGTTTGAAGTTAGAGGCACGGCTAGTGTGCAAGACTTGCATTCCCTTGGTCGGTTATTTGTACGCTTTGAAGCTATTGTAACAGGTGTTCATTAAAATTGGTTGTATATATTTCCCCGTTGTTGAGGAGCTAAATGGTCGACTATAGGTCGAATGGACCTTGATTTAATTCCGGGCGATCCTGATAATTACATATACCATATTTAAATGGGTTCATCTTGCACCCTAAATAGTAAATATCTTGGCATTAGAGCTGGTTGTGTCTTATCGACCTTAACCCAGGTGTACTTCCTTCAAAACAGTGTTTTACAATCTTTCACGTGTCATTTAATCCCGCCAATGGACACAAATATCTGCTATTTTGTAAAGTATAAACGGGTGAGGTCAAGTTACGCCATGATACCTGGTGTAGTCCTCTTTTCGAAAAAGGTTCTTCAATTCCACAGCCTAGGTTCCTACACTGGGTGGAGGGGGTTGAACTACTTCACGACAACTCAAGGAAGGGATTTTAAGTAGTCTGAGTCAATAGCCTAGTACAAACCTAACTTTCAAATCTTCCAAAGTAAATATATATTTATATATATAATTTTATGGCTCCTACCCAACTTAGCTTAACCTAACCTTTTATCCGTTAAATAGTTTTATTCTTATCTAATTTTGTAATTTCCTGTGTGAAGCTCATCCTGTTCCCGTAGATTTCCATTCAACGAAGGGGGGGGGTTGGTTCTCGCCTCTTCCCCCTCCATAAAAGTGGAGGAACTAAGCTTTTGCTATGGCACTACTTATCTCCGGACTGGAACTTGACACCCTTGGCACTATAAATGGTCACTCCAGATTTTAATAAAGACTATAGTGATAAGCTAAACAATGTCGTAGCAGAAGGAAAGAAAAGCTTACAAAAGTCTATAAGATCCTGTCAAAATCTGAGTATCAGACTTAATACTAACTAAATGTGGGTTAGGACTAAATAAAACTCGCGTTGTGTACCCCCTACAATCTTTTGCATACTCCTGAGGGTACGTGTATCACAGTTTAAGAAATACTGCTCTTACTCAACCTTCTTCCTGCCTATTAACATTTACTCACTGAATAGTCCGTGTGTTGAACATCATATAGCCTAGATTTTATAATGCTTACTTTCCCGATAGCTGTAACTTACAGTGAGTCTTTTAGCAGTAGAATAAATACATTTCCCAAATAAATAATGTTGCTGAGATGTCCTACTATTTGAATGGAAGAGAAAATATATTGTTTGTTGAAAGTGATAGCAAATAACGGGGCCGTTATTTTGGCCAACCCGTGGCGGAAGATACTCCAGGAATGTCACGCTGAACGAGTTCCAATTAACTTGGAGGGCAACTCTAACTCAAGTGGAACATTACATCTTGTACGATGTGATGGGCAGAAGGAGGGAGGAGATATTCGAGCCTTGTCCTCGTGGCCGATAGTTCAAGGAGGCCTAATATAGCTTCAAGTTTGAAGGCACACTTGTAAAATACTAGGCACGGACCAGTGGCGTAGCTATAGGGTGGCGTAGGTGACAAAATGCCGCAGGCCAGCGTCCAAAATGGGGCCCCACCACGCAGGCCAGCCCATCCGAAATTAATTTGGCAAGAGATGAAAGTGTTATCTTTTAAACCCGTTTTTTTTCTTAGATATACCACTATTTAACCAAAAATTACTCACTGGTCACCTTACTGTGCATAATTTCATGCTCTACAAAATATCTATGTGCATATTTATCTGTAAAATTAATATTTAACTAAATATAAGAAAATAGCAAAAAAAAAAAACGTGTTTTTTTGCAAGTAAATAATTTACTTAACAATCTTACATGCAGAACTTTTCACAGATCCTTTTGAAATTATTTCAAAGATAACTACAAAAGTTCAAATCTTTACTAAATACTGCATGGTTTTGGCTGTTTTGTAAGTGGAAGCGATACGTTTTAGAGCGAAAAAAGACTAAGTGTGTGGCGCGCATTGTCCTTATCTATTAATGAGTGCGCAGTGAAGAATCTCTTTCTTCAGCTAGTACTCACTGGGCGCCAGTGTGTTTATCATCTACGTATGTTGCTGACGTGACGATTTTTCTTTTCTAAGGAGTACACCATGAAAGTTTTGCCATGGGCTTACTGCCTAAGTACGCCTCTGGCCCAGTCTCAAATTATTCTGTTTTTGTATTTAGCTTCGACCTCCTGCCTAGGTACTAAATCCATGACACTCGAACTATCTGTCTAGTATTTAGCTTCGACATGTTGCCTAGGTATTAAATCCATGACACTTGAACTATCTGTATAGTATTTAGCTTCGACATGTTGCCTAGGTACTAAATCCATGACACTTAAAACTATCTGTGTAGTATTTAGCTTCGACATGTTGCCTAGGTACTAAATCCATGACACTCGAACTATCTGTGTAGTATTTAGAATAATAATAATATATTTAGCACCGCGTCTTACTACCCGTTCGGGTTATACGCTTAAGTACTAATTACGCTAATGGAATAGGAATTGGGAGGGTTG
>CABFWO010006900.1:0-13006 GCA_902155825.1 Timema genevievae
ACACATTCACAAGTTGTGATTAATACACGTCTTGTCAGAGGTGAAGGAAGGGTTTGGTAATCAGATAAATCTGTTCCGGGACCGAGTATTGAACTCCGGACCCCCCCGGCACAGAAGTCCGACACCTTACCCCTAGACCGCCAGGTCACCGTTATTATATCGTCACGTGATCATGTTTCTGTGTTTCTCTTGTTTCCAAGGGGATGCGAGAGTCCACATTAATATGTCGCGTTCGCGTTTCTTTTGTTTTTATAATTTTAAACTTGTTTTCCCATCTTTATATATTAAATCCGGCATTCGTAAAATTAGAATAGATAAAGATCCCGTATCGTTGAATATTGAGTAAGCTCGGTGCATTTTTTTAAGGCGACATTCCTTAAAGGGGATCTGGAAACTACGATATTATCTCGCAGACTGAAACTTCTCTATAATAAATCTTGCAAAAATGTACACTATTTTATTTTAAAGTCTACTCTGTCGAATGCTTTCTTTTTTCTTCACAATAGAACGGGACAGCACCCAGGAATTTAAACGTGATCATTATTTACTCGAATGTCCAACATTCTGTCAAAGAGGAAAGGTCGGAGAACTTTCTGGTTAAGGTAAAGGTACAAGAATCGGGAACTTCTTGACTAAACTGTCAAACACAAAGTTTTTGTGTGATTGATGTCAAACTGATATATAATTTTGTACAGCTGTTTGATGTATTTATTATTGAGAATTTCTATGACAGAATTGAGATTTTTTGGTCAAAATAAATAAAATATTCCTCCAGTAGAAACATAAGAGTTTAATTTTCTCCACACGGTGATATCAACAGTTGTTGAATATCTATTATGAGCATGGCGGCATTAGATGAAAAACTTTTTAAATGAAGAGAAAAAGTTGTCATTAAATTCCAGGAAACCCTTGACAGATATTCAAGATCTGTTGATATTAGCATGTGCAAAAAACTAAACTCTATGCTGCTACTGGAGAAATATTTGATTTATTTTGGCCAAAAAATGTAAATTCTATAAAAACTATAAAAAAATACTCGCGCTCCCTTCTGCCGCCCCTTATCAAATTTTTCACTTATTCAATTGGCGTATAACAAGTAATATGTACTGTAGTTACTTTTAGTTACAGGAAAACACATCGTGTTGACTACAACATGTAGATATTAAACATTTATTATCATATATATCAACTGTTTCTTACAATTCTCTTTTAACTTTGAGCTGGTTAACCAATAAAATATATTTCATCTGACTCTTTAGTTTATCTTGTTGTCGTACCCCAAGTTTTCCGAAAAATGTGTTCTAATTGTCCGGAATTCAAACTACCGGGGTCCGGTCTAACGGGTTTTCACTCTTATTAAAAAAAAAACACTTAGACACGGAAAGTGAACGCAATTTATCGGACTATTTAAAGTTGGGGAATCAAAAGAAATTGAACGATTCTTTATTTATTTTGTATTAACTTGAGTCGATCTTTTTTTCGTATTTTTTTTATTACTAAACTCGTCAGCTATTGTCGCCGTATCAATACGACATTAAAAGATACAAAGTGGCGAAGACTCCCGTACCAATACAACTCAATATATCGGAAACGATTGCTTTTTTTTTTAGCGATGAAAATCTGTAGCACAACTTCCTTCGGGGGTGAAGTAAAGCCTTCGGTCCCTTATGTCGATCGTGGTGTGGGAAAGATCCCTGGAAGGTATGTGAAAATAACTTTCCCGGGAAAAATTGCCTTTTCATTATCGCTCATAGAATTTTAGTAGGGTAGGCAACGAGGGACCACCATACTTTTATAGCTTCCCTACACTGAAAATCATCTCTGAGGGAACTGCGTGTTACTATTGGGAAACAATGTTTCGTAAGTCTCTCGTTTTTATGTGGTAAAACTCCCTTTAAATTTAAGACAAGTTTGGCAACGCTGGTTAGTCGATGTTGCCAATAGCTTCTTCTTATCCCAGCCAACACACCATCTTCAGACATAACTGAAATAAAGGAGATTTGGCAACACTTAACCGATACACAGCGAAGATAAAGCTTTTCTCCATAAAACCTGCTGTTCCCTCAGCAATGATATTGGGTTTAGTACATGGGATTCGTACCAGATGGTGCAGGCAGTACTAACCAACCTTCGGGTTGTTGACTTGAAAGAATTATTAAGAAGATAATATTAGTAAAAATTGCCATCCCTACAATGGATCATTATAATCATCATCAATAGCTAGCAGCTTATGGCCAGGGTCGGTTTATTAAAATGTCTCCATTTCTCTCTGTCTTCCTCCCTTAGTATCCATCCATTCTTCTGCTCTCACCGAATATATTATGTATTCGAAAGTGTAAGAGTGTGGGCACACTGTCATAGACTGCGCGACAAGAGATCTTTCTCTCTCCCCATTTTGTGCAGTTTTTGGACCGAGCCTTGTTGACAAGTGTTGTGTGATAGATACTGTACTGTAACAAGGACGGCCACTTCCCACACTCCGACAGAGGAGGTGTGGGACACATACAAGGACATCACATGTGGAACTAACAGAACAGGAACTATTAATATAGTTCCCTACGGTGCCACCGATAAGCTGCTAATCGCGCGTTGTTTTCTGGATATCTTACTTTCGCTCTCTTTGGCTCCTTATTTATTCTCGACTAAATGTTTACGCAATCAGTAGAATTATGGTTCTTACTTTGGGATGTGGTATCGAAAGAAACGTATCGATATTGTACTCATTTAAAGTATCGAAAGAAAAATATCGATACTATACTAGTATCGAAATAAAAGTATCGATAACAGTAAGTATCGGTATCGAAATTTTTAATCTGGAAACAATATTTTTTTTATCAAGTAATAATTTCAACTTTCGCATGATAATAATTGTGTATTTATTAATGGTGTGCGAAGCTTCGAAAAGTCGAAGTCGAAGGTTAAATCTCCTTCTGCTTCGACTTCAACATCTACAATAACCTTCGCATATTCGAAAAAATTTCAAAGGAAGTTTAAATTGTTTGATAAATTATCAATAATAATAATAATAATAATAATAATTTCACCGCGTCTTAGTACCCTTTCGGGTTTATATATGCATGGATCATTTGTGTTGATGGAATAGGAATGAGTAAGACGGAATTATAAAGGAAATGTACCTGATTTGGCATGAAGGGAGAGTGGGAAATCATTTAGGAAAAAAAAAACCCACCATCCATACACCCGACCGGGGTTCGAACCATGATATCGCGTTCTCTTCCACCCCACCTTAAGATTAAAGCAAAAGGAAATGTTTGTTTAAATCCAATTTTTTTTTTGAATACAATAGACAAAGTGGTTTGGATCCGATTAGAGCAAGTGGGTCTAAGGATCTAGCAACCTAAGTGCGTTAAGTGATTAAAAAAAAAAAAATTCCGACAACAATCGTGTGTTCCCCTGGCCCCTCCCCCCGCGAAAGATGACAGTCAATGTGATTATGTAATCTCTCCACGTCTTCTTTACAGAAAAAACAAATCCTTTCGTTTTCTCTCTCTCTCGCTGCGAATCGCGTGCTGACCTCTGACCCTCTACACCTGTCCACGTTAGGTATGACCTGCGTGTGTTGCTGTTATCCGAGGGTTCGGGCCTCTTCGCTAAGTGACTGTTGTATTCTCTCGGACCGCTGCTACAGTCCAATCTCTATAAGAAGGACCTTTTAGAAAATACAAACATATACATTTTTTTTTGCTGTCAATATAGATAACATGTTACCATAGAGTTATTGTTATTTTATAAGTAGTAATAAAAAAACTTCATGGCGTTAGCCTGCAATCGAACCAAACCGACAGAACTGCCGCCTTCTTTTGGCGAAGATATTGCTACTTTCTGTAGATAGAGGCTGTCATGTGGTCAGCACAACGAACCATCCGGCCTTTAATCTCAGTTTTATAGACCGGAACTGCTAGTTCATTCAAGTATCTCCTCATTTGTCCTCACGGGGCTGAGTTTGATCCCGTTCTAGATCCAATGCTTCACAGACAAATCTGTAAGCGCCGGGGATCCAACCAGGGACCTCTGGATCTGTAGCCAGGAACTCTGACCACTAGCCCACAGCTGCAGATCACATGAGTTGACGTATGAATACGTGAAAGTAGATCTAGAAACTTTTTTTTAGCTCTCAGAAAAGGCTATTTCTATGAAAATTGGACTGTATGTTCTCGTTTTCTAATTTGACCGTCTTACAAACTTGTGCATCGTCACCATCCTCATCTCGTCACCATCGCGAATGGTTAAATGTCCTAATCTCGTCGTCAGGAAAGAGAGTCTCTCAAGAGAGACAAAGTGAAGGTAGGTTCACACTGCACGAGGTGAAGGTAGGTTCACACTGCACGAGGTTAAGGTAGGTTCACACTGCACGAGGCTAAGGTAGGTTCACACTGCACGAGGTGAAGGTAGGCTCACACTGCATGGATTAGACCATCAACAGGCATAGCCTTTCAGATTGTCAACACGTATAATCAATCATGACAGGGAGATCAGGGTACGAATCCTTGTCGGGTGTATTGAGAGTGTTTTCCCCCCTAAATGGTATTTCACCCTCCCTCCATGCAAGTGTGGGTACACTTTCTCTAAATTCAACCCTCCTCATCTCTAACACACTAGCGTAATTAATACGTACGCGTACAGCCCAAACGGGTAGTAAGACGCGATGCTAAAAAAGTATATAGGATGAACACATAAACCAGACCCCAGGTCATTAATTTATCAATAAATGACGCGGTGTTTCACAAGTGATACACTTATTTGACACTATGAAGTATCGCGAAACCGACTTGAGCTGAAACTCTTCAGACTGGTGTTTTGATGGGTATTTTCTAAACACGTGGTGCTAAAAACAAATATTGTGGACATGACATCCCCGGGTCAGGAACACCCCGACATCGAGGAAAAGTGAGGCGGACACAGTATCAGTGTGATAAACCTTGATGGTAGGTGAATTTGCTTGGGCTGTGCAAATGGTATGGCGATGGTCTCTTAAGATGGTATGGGAGGGGATGCGATAAAAAGTCTGTGCTGTTTTTTTGGCAAAACATTTTTTTGATCAAAATAAATAAAACATTGCTCCAGTAGAAAGACAGAGTTTAATTTCCTTCACGTGGTGATATCAACAGTTGTTGAATATCTGTCATGAGCATATCGGCATCAGATGAGAAACTTTTTAAATGAAGAGAAAAAGTTGTCGTTAAATTCCAGGACACCCTTGACAGATAATCAACAACTGTTGATATCAGCGTGTGGAGAAAATCAAACTCTATATGTGTACTGAGGCAGTATTTTATTTATTTTGGCCAAATAAATATTTTGCCATAAAAACTGCAAAAAAACACTGGCCTTTTCTCGCGTCCCCTTCCATCCCACCTTAAAAGGAAGTCGTTAGTGATACGACACGCAACGAACAGCACGTCCTTGTAGACGATAATCGACCTAAACGCATTGTTATTGTGTGTGTGTTTTTTTTATTAGCACGCGTTCCAGTAACACATGCTTTCTGGTTCCCCGCGGGGAATGGTATCGCCCCCCCTCGAGCAGGGAAAGTCCTCCTACAACAAGCTCGTAAGTGTTGTCACGTTGCGCAACGCCGCCATGTTACCTTCCTTTTTATACCGCCGCCCCGCTTCTTTTTGGATCTTGCCTTTGGCATCGTAGCATGCGACGTAACATTGTGTGCTTGTGGTTAGACACTAGTGAGTAGTTGGAGAATGATGAGTCAGACATTAGTTCAGGAAAAATAACATCTTGGAGGAATATATCAATGAAATCATAATATTGTGTGGGGGAGGGGGGGGGGATCGCGTCTAAATTGGAGATCAACTTAAATGTTACTCGCTTCGGTCACCGCATGATCTAACTTCTATATTTAGCACCGCGTCTTACTACCCGTTCGGGTTATACGCTTAAGTACTAATTACGCTAATGGATTAGGAATTGGGAGGGTTGAATTTAGAGGAAGTGAACCCGCATTTGCGTGGAGAGAGTGGAAAACCATTTAAGAAAAACCTCCCCCAGTTCACCCGACCGAGATTCGAACCTCGATCTCCCCGTCCTCGGCGGTCGAGCTCAACACGAAACTAGCGCGTTAGCCAACTACGCCACCGAGGCGGGTTCTAACTTCTAAGGCGTCACTCTCGTAATAGACTAGACTGCTGATGACGGGGAGATCGGGGTTCGAATCCCGGTCGGGTGTTTTGAGAGAGTGTTTTTTTTTTCCTAGATGGTTCTGTACTCTCCCTCCACGCAAATGCGTGTACACCTCCTCTAAGTTCAAATGTCTTCACCCCTAACTAATCAATACATGGACGTATAACCCGAACGTCTTACTTACTACGCGTTCGGGTTAAATGTTTGCGTACTGATTACACTAAGGGTTTATGTATTATTTAGGTTATATTTATAAGAATGGCGTGGAGGGAGAGTGGAAACCCATTTAGGAAAAAACCACCCGACCGGGACAGAACCTCGATCTCTCCCCGTCTTCGGCAGTCTAGTTCAACATGAAAGTAGCGCTTTAGATCACGCGGCCACCTGAGCTGGTTATATTCTATTAATTTTGTCACAAAGAGTTGTTTTAAAACTGCACAAAATCTGGACCTTAATTTGTGTTCCCTTCCATCCCGACGATTCGTCGTAAAGCAGTGGCTCTACCTACACTCTTGTGTTTGCGGCACACTGCCGAATAATACAGTGTATATAATATTTGGCGGCACACCAGGGCGCTGAGGCACACAGGTTGAGAACCGCTGGTTCTGGAGAGGCTTATGTTACCCTGTTTGAACCCGTCGCACCGGGCAGACTCGCGGGTTGCCTACTCTCAATCTTACAAGGCGCTGGTGTAAGAACCGATAAGGGTACGGCCAGACTGGGCGAGCGAGCGACTAAAATATAAAATAGAACACAATGGTTGTAATGAGAGGTGGCCAGACTGGACTGGAGCGAGCGACTAAAATATAAAATAGAACACATTGGTTGTAATGAGAGGTGGCCAGACTGGACTGGAGCGAGCGACTAAAATATAAAATAGAACACAATGGTTGTAATGAAAGGTGGCCAGACTGGAGCGAGAACGCTCGACCCGGTACAGTCTAGTTTACAGGCGCTAGGCAATATTATTGTATGTTGGTTCATTGAGTGCTAGGAAAACTTCACATTTTGACGTTTTTATTGCTATCGATAGGTTTAGCACAATATTATCAAAGTAGGCCTTTACAAATAAGAATCTCCATTAGCGTGGAGAGAGTATGAGAAAACCACAACCATAAATCACTTGTTAAAAACCACCCTCAGTTCACTGATTCAAGATTCGGAGCCTCCTCGTCAACAACTATCGAGAGCTATCTGTTAATCACGCGCTCGCTCGTTCGCTCACACGCTTGTCGGTCTGGACGAACCTTAAGTATACAGGGTGTTCCGTAACGTGTGGGATCCACGTCAGCGGTGGACAGGAGACACAGAAACATACAAACACGTGTCCCATTTGACCCTCTTTCATAGCTATATTCATGTTTGTACTCCAGTGATGTGGAGCTGCTTGACACTATAGGAAGTGCTCCGGTCTGAATGCAAGCCGTCGTGTCATAGAATTAGACGGTCTGTGGTGATGAAAGTGATGGGCAACGGGCTGAGTTTTCTGACGTCCGGGGGAACTCATCTCAGTGACATTATCTTTAAAAAGTGAAAAAATGTATTATGCTTTTATTTAACCAGTGAATATTTACTTTTAAATTAAAGTGTTAATTTTCACGTTGCTAATAGTTTCGGCCCCACCCTATACATCTTGTGATTCAATACTTTCATTCAGGCTGAAGAAGGACATTTTGAGAAAAATCAAATAGCCAAAGCTATTATTTATGCTTTTCATATTCTGAAAATTGAAAAATTACACCTGGACACGGGAATCGAACCCGGGACCTTTGGCTTAATACGATTACCGCGTGTCCATCATAGACTCTGCCTTAAAATATGAGTGAAGAATGACCCTGGGCACGGGACGGTTCCTGGTTAGCTCAGTGGTAAGAGTATTGGCGTACTGAGCCAAAGGTCCTGGGTTTCGATTCCCGTGTCCAGGTGTCATTTTTCAATTTCCAGAATATGATTTCCCATAATGCTAAGCAGCTCCACAAAACTGGAGTACAAACGTGATCGTAGCTCGGAAACAAGGTCAAATGGGGCACGTGAATTTATATTAACTCTATTGGTTGTTTTTGTTTCTTTTGTCCACCTCTGAATTGGGTTCCACATGTTGAGGTACACCCTGTATATCATGTATCTCCGAGTCTTGTGTGTTCACGACTGTGGAGGTATAAAAGGGGGGAGGGAAAGGGTTTTATGGGTCTGTCTGTCTGTCTGCCTGCCTTGCTCTGACTCTCATGTGTCGAGAGTATGGTCGTCACTTGAGGCGGACAGGTCCAAGGTTATATAGGCTGGGGTGGGGGAGAGACTTACCACCTGGACCACGTGCTGGTTCCGTCTGGACGTTCAACCTGGTGTTCAAGGTCGCGTGGGCGGGAGGAACAGGACTATCATAGCACCGCCTTTCACTTCACCGGGACTCGAACCGAGTATCTATGTGTGTGTGTACGCGCGAACCACGTCTTACCACCCGTTCTGGCTATCCGTGTTTATATATATTTACACTTAAATGTAAAGTAATAATTTAGAGAAAACGTACCCGAATTTGCGTGTAGGGATAGTGGGAAACAATTTATGAAAAACCCATATTGGCTACAGACAGGGAAAACAGGGAAAACCTAGAAAAGTCAGGGAATTTTTGGAAGACAGGGAAATGTCAGGGAATTTAACTAAAAATAAGGAAAAGTCAGGGAATTAAAAAAATATATCTAAAATATCCCATTAATTTCGCAACTAAACACTAAAACAAAAGTTAATACCTAAATAAAATAACATTTTAATTTTTAAAATAACTGATAAAACTTTATGTTTAGTAGATACAAACTTTTTTTTTTAATATATGATCAATAATGAATCAAACAAGTCATCATCGACCATTAAAACTGGAAAAAAGTAGTCTGGGAGAATTGAAAAATGTTGCCTGGAAAACCTAGACAAGTCAGGGAATTTAAAAAAATATGTTCTGTAGCCACCCTGAAAACCGCCCTCATTACACCCTACCGTGATACAAACCCCGATCTCCCTGTCATCAGTAGTCTAGTCTATTTAGATTGTCACGTTTTAATCCACGGGACCACCGAAGTGGGTCTTAAAAAGGATCTTGACCATGGCACGAGGCCGCTTAGGTTAGGATTGTCGGTTGACTGATGGTGGAGATTGATAAGGTAGGATACGACTGATTCAGTGTCCACTCTAATCAGTAGGTCCCAGGAGCGTTAGTAGTCTTTAACCCGCTAAGGTGGACGCATGGTCTAAGGCGTCATTCTTGCAATAGACTAGACTGCCGATGTGACCGGGAGATTGGGGTTGGAATCCGGGTCGGGTTTACTAAGCTTGGTTTTTCCAAAAAAATATTTTATATTCTCCCTCCACGCAACTGTGAGTATACTTCCTCTGAAATTCAACTCTACTCATCCTGAATCTATTAGCCTAATTATAAAGAACCTGCTAGCATTTTACTATATTTACTTTCATATAATCATACGTCAAGCTATGTGATCTACAGCTGAAACTTTTGATAGATATTATATATATATATTTAGCACCGCGTCTTACTAACCGTTCAGGTTATACGCTTAAGTACTAATTACGCTAATGAATTAGAAATTGGGAAGGTTGAATTTAGAGGAAATGAACCCGCATTTACGTGGAGGGAGAGTGGAAAACCATTTAGGAAAAACCACCCCCAGTTCACCCGACCGAGATTCGAACCTCGATCTCCCCGTCCTCGGCGCTCGAGCTCATCATGACTAGCGCGTTAGCCAAATACGCCACCGAGACGGTTGATAGATATTATAAATACATATAACACTAATTATAAAGTGAAATGTTATCGACGTTGACAGCAAAAAAAAAAGTTTTTTGTCTCTCAAAGGCCCTTATTATGAAAATTGGACTGTACGTGTATCATCTCCACAACGCCACGATGACCAAGTGACGACGTGTCTCTTCTGAACGGTTGCCAAAATGTGACAAGTTCATTTTTTTTATTGTGTCTGGTTTTTTATTATTGAAACATATAGTTTCAGCGATATCCTTAAATTTTTATAGCCGGACAAGACCAGTTTTTAAACTAATTTGCTCCAGAACACACACACACGCACAAACACACACACACACACGCACAAACACACACACGCGCGCACGCGCACACACACACTATAAACAAGGGAGGAGGGGGATGTACAACCTGTTTGTTTCGAATCCGGTCACACCACACAACAAAACATACTCGATTATGTCATCCCAATAATAGTTTGAGACCCGTTCCGATGGCCGCGTGGTCTAACGCGCTACTCTCGCGGTGGATTAGAGTGCCGATGACGTAGGAGATCGAGCTTGGAATCTAAGTCGGTTATACTGAGGGCGGGTTTTTACAAAACACTTTTTCACTCTCCCTCCACGCAAATTCGGTTACATTTCCTCTAAATATAACCTTCCTAATACCTAAAACCATTAGCGTAATTAGTGCATAAGCGTATAACCCGACACGGTGCTTAAAAAAATCGCACTAAACCGAACTTTTCATAAAAAAGTTCATTCAAATATATTTTCATATATGATCTGATTGCTTTTACATTGTAGACAAAAAAAATTAAATACTGAAATAAAATAAATGAGGTATGGTAATACCTAAATCAAATACGTAATACCTTGTTTTTTCTATTTAATTAATTTTGAGTTCTCGCAAAAAAAAAATTAAGTCCCCATTCAATTTACGTATTCTACTTGTCTAAATATAATAAATAGACTGTTTAACTAATTACCCAACTACGTCCTAAAAAGGTGTTTTATTTTAAAGTGCTCGCAGCGCAGACAGGATATTAATTACAATTTAATTAAAATGTAATTGCTCCTAAAACAGAGACATAAAATTATATAATTTCCTAGAGTAATGTTTTTGTTTCAAAGTACACTTCGTCCGAACTAAACCCTGATTTTGGTTGGAAAAACATTAGAGAAAATTCAAACTTTTTTTTTTGCGGTCGACATTGATAACATTTCTTTATACTACTTGTGTTATTTTATAGATATTAATAATATCTATCAAAAGTGACAGCTGCAGATAACATGACTTTATGTATGAATATATTAAAATGGTTTTAGTAACTTTGGTAACTATTTTAACTCTAGCATATAGAATTTTACTTAGGGGGAAAATAAACCTGCTTCGATGGGCAAATGGTCTAAGGCGTTACTATCACGATAGGCCGGACTGTTGGGGTTTCGAATTCTGGTCAGATGAACAGAGGGCAGTTTTCCGACTCTCCTTTTACCCGAATGCGGGCTACACTTTCTCAAAATTCAACCTTCCTAATCCTTAATCCATTAGCGTGATTAGTAATTAGTACATAACCCATTTAGGTAGTAAGACCCGGTGCTGAAAAAAAATATAGCATTAACAGAACAGCGGCCATCCTAATACCACCGTGCCGTTCCATTTCGATAAGACCAGAGCAATTAATTGGAAACAACCGATATATCGATACTATTTGATCGATGTATCGTAGAGTTCAATATTTACCTTGCGATATATCAAAAGATAAATACATCGATATATATTACAGAAAATTGCAATCCTTTATCGGGTAGCCTGCACCGACACTAGCGGATTATACTTATACCTAGCACCGCGTCTTACTACCCGTTCGGGTACTAACTACGCTAATAGGCTATGAATTGGGAAGGTTGAATAGAGAGAAAGTGAACTCGCATTTACGTGGAGGGTGAGTGGAAAAACCATTCAGGGAAAACACCCCACCAGTTCACCCGAGCGAAGATTCGAACCTCGATCTCACCGTCCTCGACATTCTAGCTCTAAACGAAACTAGTGCGTTAGCTAACCACGCCACCGAGGCGGGTCACTAGTGGATTCATCGGCCCCATTTGATTCTTTGTAATAGTGTTGTTGGTGTACGCGAATGGGACGGTGTCCTAGTTGATTTTCAAGTGCAGTTATAGGTGTCTATGTATCACCTATTATCATTTTATTGCTAAGTTGGATAGCTCCTTGTACATTGGCTCTTATAAGAAAATGCTGGTACACTTAAGGTCTTATATACATCCTTGTATGCTTGTTTTATAAATGCTGTTGTAGCTTGAACAAGTACGAGTAGTAAGACGCGGTGATATATATATATATATATATATATAGACAGACAGACCTATAACGCGTTGAGGTGTCACCTGGGATCGAACGCTAGACACCGTGAGAATATCCCCGGGACAGCCATGGAGAATGGGGAGGGGGTTATAGGAGGTAGTAAGTCTGGGTGTTCGTACCCCACGCAGGCCTCTCATGGCTCTGACCGGTCTGTGATCTTGCGCGGACCTTATATGGCACGCGTGCCACGTGGAGAGCAAAGTCTGGACCTGTCTGTTACTCCCCTCTCTCCACCCTCTTTAAGCCTTCCCGATGACTCTGTGGCTGAGATACGAGATGCTGTGATCCGTCCCAGAGACTATTCTTTAGGGCATCATTATATAGTCGGAGTGCTTTAGGAAGAACCTTCTAGAATCACTATTTCCAAACTCTCACCCGCCGAATACCCTTTCCTTGACTATGACCTAACCCACGAACACCGTCCAGCTTTTTGTAGAAAATAGGAAAACAAATAACATTATTATTATTATTATTATTATTAGCACCACGTCTTACTACCCGTTCGGGTTATACGCACTTACGCTAATGTGTAATGGTAGGGTGATTGTGAGATGAAATAGAGGACCTACAGTTTAACGTGGGATCCGAACCACGGTAGAGGCCTGGCATTCCTCACATTCACAAGTTGTGATTAATACACGTCTTGTCAGAGGTGAAGGAAGGGTTTGGTAATCAGATAAATCTGTGCCGGGACCGAGG
>CABFWO010006901.1:0-19911 GCA_902155825.1 Timema genevievae
AACTTTTTTTTAAACTTAATTTTGTCAACCCCTTCTCCCCCCTCCAGAATTTAATTCTGAATACAACCTGGATTGTTTGCCCCCCTGTCCCACTTTAAACTTACCCTAAAGTAGGTTACATTTCTGGTGTACCCCTGCATGGGAATGCCTAATCGCGGTCTTCTTATGAAGGAAAAAAAAACACCAGCTGCCAGCTATAATTTCTCACTTTGCAGGCTTTTTTTTTAAAACCCCTTTCTACTCGTTCGGATTATACGTTTGTGTAGTAATTACGCTAGTGGTTTTAGGGAGTAGGAAGGTTATATTTATAGGAAATGTACCCGCATTTGCGTGGAGGGAGAGAGTGGGAAACTGTTTAGGATTTAACCCCAGACCTCCAGCACGATGATGATGGCCAATGCTCCATAGTGTGGTAAATATTATCTACACTACAACACGCCTCGGTGGCGAAGTTATCTAACGCGCTAGTTTCGTGTTGAACTAGACTGCCGAGGACGGAGAGATCGAGGTTCGAAGCCAGGTCGGGTGTACTGAGGGTGTTTTTTTTTTCTAAATTGTTGTGGACTCTCGCTCCACGCAAATTTGGGTACACTTCATGATAGCTAGGGGAAAAAAACCCTACTAGATCTTCTTTCAGGTGTTCATACGTCAGGCCGTGTGAACTGGAGCTGTCACTTTTTGATAGATATTATCAATACAACTAAAATAACGATAATAAATAGTAAAATGTTATCAATGTTGGCCGCAAAAAAAAAAATATTTTTTTTTTGTATTTTCAAAAAGTCACCTATTAAAATTAAAGTCCACTTGAAGAAAAAAACAGCGGAGAATTTAAATGAAAAACTATTTTCTAGCATCGCATCTTACTACCCGTTCAGTTTATACGCCTATGTACTAATTATACTAATGTGTTAAGGATGAAGGTTTAATTTTGAGGAAGTGCACCCGCATTTTCATGGAAAACTATTTAGAAAATACCACCCTCTATAGACCAGAACAAGATTCTTACCTCAATCTCACCGTCTTCATTCAAGTCAGTCTAATACGAGAATGACGCCCCAGATTGTTCGACCACTGAAGCGGGTTACCGGTTGTTGGAAAGCCCAGTAGAGCGTAGTAATTGTTTACTTATGACATTTGATTATTTTTTTTATATAAAAGGCGTTGAAGATTTAGTTAAAAATGCTTACCTGGGAATTATTATTTTTTTTATGATAATTAAGAACATGTTACCTGTTTAGGTAACCGCATGGTCCAAACCTCTAGGGCTTGAGATGAACATTTTTTGGGAAATTTTGAATCGGAAAATTTTCCGCAGTGGCGGCGGTGGAGGGTTTAAATTGTGGCGGTGGTACCTAGAGCCTATTGTTCTTCAAAACATAGTGTGTTAAGAGACGAGTGGGATACCATAAGGGGGAAGGGGAGAGATTCATATTGGGCTAACCTTAACATTATTTTAGTTACCTTGGTGATGATAAAAAAATTGAAGTATGATTTATGAACATAACGTGTCTACAAAGGCTCGCATTCATTTGTGTCTTTACTACCCGTTTGGGCTATACGCCTATGTACTAATTACACTAATAGATAAATAAGGAAAGTTGAATGTACAGGAATTGCACACGCATTTGTGTGGGGGACTGAGTGGAAAACCTCCCTCATTGTACCCGAATCGAACCCCGATCTCCCTGTCATCGGCAGTCTAGTCTACTGCGAGAGTAGCGCGTTGGACCGTACGGCCACCGAAGCAGGTGTTTACTACTATTACTACTACTACTGCATCACAACATTTACCACCTATTATTATTATTATTATCATCCATCTAATCAGTTGAAATTAATCTACAGAAATAATATATGAACATTTTTCGTCTCACATCTTTATATACGGCAGTGGTTCTCAAAATTGTGTGCGTCACATAACCCTTGGAATATTTATATAACTGTTGTACCCCTTGTACAAATATAACATATTTTAGTATAATAATGGGTATGCAATAAAACATCGATATTTATTTGTGTCTATACAGTTTACTTCACACAATTACATATAAAAATCAAATATCCAGAGCTATTATTTATGCTTTTAGTGAGGATTACTCCATCTAGATATCATATTCTGAAAATTGAAAAATGAAACCTGGACACAGGAATCGAACCCGGGACCTTTGGCTTAGTACGCCAATGCTCAAACCACTGAGCTATCCAGGATTCGTCCCATGCCCAGGGTCATTCTTCATGGCAGCAATAAGCCAACTACCGAGTCGAAGATGGCTGCGTTATTTGATAGCTAGTGATATTAATATAATCACATACTTGTAGCCGGCTATTTTTGCACGTCCATCATAGACTCTGCCTTAAAATATGAGTGAAGAATGACTCTGGGTACGGGACGATTCCTGGATAGCTCAGTGGTTAGAAGCATTGGCTTACTAAGCCAAAGGTCTCGGGTTCGACTCCCGTGTCGAGGTGTCATTTTTCAATTTTCAGGATATGGCAATTACATATATTAATAAACACAAAAAAAAAACCACATGGTTGATTGAACAAATCTAACAAAATTATCGATATCATCAATATTGTCGCGGTTCACCATTCAGTTACTAGCAGTGTCGCAAACTGCACAATTTGGATACTACTTGTACAATAATCCCATCACTTCATCGCGTACCCCCCTCCCCCTCCCATTTGAGGATCACTGCTCTAAGGCGTAACTCTTGCAATAGACCAGACTGTTGATGATGGGAATATCTGGTTTTTATCCCAGTTTGGTGTACTATGGGAGATTTTTTTCTAAACGGTTTTCCACTCTTCCTCCACACAAATGTGGGTACACTTTTTTTTATAAATTCAACCTTCCTCATCCGTAAAACATCATTGTTATTAGTACATATGCGTATAACCTGAACAGGTAGTAAGAGGCGATGCTACAAAAACATGTTTTTTTTTCCTTACAAATTAAAATTAATTTGTGGGCAGTTTACAAATAACTTGATTTTTTGCAAATTTGAATTGTTTTAAAAATATTGGAATAGTTTTGTTTAAAGATTATGTTTATTGTGATTAACAAGATGAAGTGTTTATTTATCTGGGGGAAATTTGCTTAAAGGTAGTTTACCGAAATCTTTTTTTTTTTTTAATTTTATTCCACTCGTATAAAACACTAAATGAGAAAGCTCTTGTGAGCGTGTCTTACCATTTATTTAATTACATCTAGTTGTCTAT
The DNA here is from genome assembly GCA_902155825.1 of Timema genevievae. NCBI lineage: Eukaryota > Metazoa > Arthropoda > Insecta > Phasmatodea > Timematidae > Timema > Timema genevievae. The sequence goes on from CABFWO010006901.1 coordinate 3,226, forward strand.
TAAAATTAACTAGTAGGTTTAGCTAAGTCTATTAAAATAAACTTGTAGGTTTGGTTAAGCTTTATTTTCTTTTGTTTGGTGATCACAAATAATATTCTTTATAAGTCTACTTTGCAATATTCCTCCTTAATCTCCCCTCTGTCTTTCCCTCGTCACAAAGTCATATCTACGGCCGGGGGCCCCCTTTACTCCGGGGTGCGTTCAGTGTGCCCACCCTCATATAAACTGTGCTCCTATGGAAATGTACTATAATACACCAAAATCAATTGATTCTATATTGCCTTGCGTGTATTAAAAAAAAACATCTAAAATAGTTAATTCTGAAAGCATTGATTTACGCTGGGTTTTTTTAAAACAGAAATCCTTCTTTGTCTAGGATTATGGAAAAAGACGATTCAATCTCTTCACCTCTCCTAGCTTTGTTAGAGTCAGAGGGACGAAAACCGCCGGACAAGTCATGGAGGGTTGTTAAAAAGTCATCAGGTAGTAGCAGCTCTGATTGGAGGTCTCCCCCAACTTGGAGGACAAAGGACCCTTTGGGAAATACTGGATTCAAAAAACCACAGGACCGTCAACCAAGAAACTACAGGGACAGATCATTTAGTAGGGACAGATCATTTAGTAGGGACAGCTCTCCTACAACCTGGATGAAAAAGGATACTATCGAAAATGCTTCATTAATCAAAAAACAGGATAGTCAATCAAGGTTTTACAGAGACAGATCATTAAATAGAGACAAAATAGGAAGTAAACAGGATGTGTCGGCACATCCCATATCCGCTCAGCAAAATTATAAAAGGGAACCCAAGAGTATAGTTGGGCTAGAAGGAATAATTCGACAACCAAAAGGTCCGCGTGAGAAAGGCTTCAAGTTCAATGCCAATGTGAGCGATGCAGAAGAGGACACTCCCAAGAAGGATGACGGGGAAGGGTTACCGTTTAAATGGAACGCTGGAAGAACTGAGATGCGAAGAAAAAAAGGTTCAGCGGAACCGACATCGGATGACCGAACCTGTAGAGGTGCCACAGGAAAACGTCCAGATAAAATTCAGCCTGTAGAATCGTCGGGAGCAAAGTTTATCAGATTCAGGGCACCCCTCGGTCACTTCCGCCTTGAAGAACTGGCGAAGTTAGACCCCAACGAGATTGTAGAGGTAGTCGCGAACAGACACTCGGGATTCATGGAACTGTTGGGTGGGGGTACGGCGCTGAGACCCGATATGATGGTGCTTGTCGTGAAGATACTTGCCAAACTCTCCCTAGCCCCTTTCCACGAGATCAAAACTAGCATGATGGCCCTTGCCTGTAGACAAGAATTCCTCGACCAGCTGAAGACGTTTCTTAGTGAGCTCCCGACAGGAGAAAGACAGCACCAATCGACCGAGAACGTTATCTTTGAGGACCTGTTCACATTCTACAAATGTGTGCTTGAGATGCTACCTAACACCGCATGCGATGTGTTTAGAAGTCTGTTTCTATGCACGGACATGTCTATAAAGGGTGTTGAGATGTATCAAGAAGTGAAGATTAATGTTGACTTGAAGAATACTTTTAACGCACTTCAGGATTGTTTAAAATACACCATTCGAGAGAATGATATGAAGAAAGAGACCCACGTGGAATACCCAGAGCCGCCAAACAATTTCAGGGAGATGTCGGTTGTCCCAACACACCAGGATATCACCAGTGAAAAGGCCTTATTCATCAGACCTAACATAACTAAGGGTGCATACGCTGATGTTGAGCATTACTTGGATGTCCAGTTCCGACTTTTGCGAGAAGACTTTATTGGCCCTTTGAGGGAAGGCGTTTTGCAATACTTGAATAATACCGAGGAAAATGCCGCTCTCCCCAAGACGAGCAATCTAAGATTCTACAATAAAGTTTTATTCTTGACAACCAAATCAACAAAGGACGGTATTGGCGTCGTGGTAAATTTTGACCCTGACAGGCGGAGGCGAAATGAAAACTGGAAGGTCTCAAAAAAGTTCATGTATGGATCTTTGCTTTGTTTTACTTCGGACAACTTCAAAAGTACCATAATTGCAACAGTCATTGAAAGGGAAGAAAAATTATTAAAAAATAGCAGACTGGTTGTAAAATTTCATTTGCCTGCAAAAATTGATAAAAATGTGTTCAAAAAAGTGTTTATTATGGCAGAGTCTGAAGTTTACTTCAATAGTTATAATCATGTACTGCAAGGATTACAAAAACTGAGGAAAGAAAACTTCCCTATGAAAGAGTATATTGTCGACGTCAACTATATTTGTAGACCTCCGTTGTACGTTGATGTAGAGAGAGAGTTTTCTTTCGAGGGCTTCAAGATTCATCCCACAGATGTAGAATCATGGCCAGGGTTCAAAGCACTAGGCCTCAACCCCGCACAGTATGACGCCCTGATAGCTGCCACCACGAGAGAGTTCGTCGTCATCCAGGGCCCCCCGGGTACAGGAAAGACCTTTCTGGGTCTTAAAGTTGTAGATTTCCTGCTTCAAAACACGTCAGAATGGAACATGCAGGGTCAGCCCATACTCATCATCTGTCACACGAATCATGCTTTGGACCAGTTCCTCGAAGGAATAGCTAGAATTTCAGATAGCATTGTCCGTATTGGGGGCCAATCAAAAAGTGAAATTCTAGAAAAATACAATTTAAAGGAAATTAGAAGGATCACGAAAACAAACTCTCACAATTACCATCTGAGCAAATACATTAATGACATTATGGCCGATTTAACATCAAAAATTGAAAGAAAACAACAACGACTTGAGTTGACTAAGAAGAATGAAGGTATTTTATGGATAAATTACCTTGTTGATAGAAATATTATACCTTCTGGTTTTCTTGGTGTGTTAAGGACATCTCTAGTTGAATGGCTGTTGGTTCCACCCGAAGAATGGCCGGAAGAGGAGGGCCTTGATGACGAGGCACAGCAGCTTCACGAACAAGAGAACCTCCAAGAAAGCCACACCGAAAATGGCGTCTCGAAACTTTACTATACTCTACTGGATGAGCTATTAGAAGATGACAGGTATGACGAGACTGACCACGATTTAGATTTCCGTCCTGCCCCAATCTTCTATGGCAGAGAAGACATCTATGAGATATCTCTTGAAAAGTTGGACAGTCAGTTAAAGGAAGTAGAGGGCATTTTGGAGGATTCAAAAGATGGAGGATACTCTGATAGAAATCTATGGTTCTTCGAGACACTGTACGATGATTTAACTTATCAAAAGAAATGTTTGAAGGCGTGTCTTCGTCAGGTGATTCCGGACGATGAAGAGAGAGTGGGAAAACTCGTGACGGAACCCGATGTCTGGCGAATCGACCCGAGAGACAGATGGTTGCTCTACAAGCATTGGTTATCCCTTCTACAAGCCGCGCTACTTGAGGACTTGATCCAAGCGGGAGAAGACTTCACGGAGAAGACAAGTTTCTACGAGGAGGTGAGACACATGAGCGACCTTCGTATCCTGAGGGAGCGTCACGTGGTCGGAATGACCACAACTGGGGCGGCAACGCTACAGCCCCTGTTACAGGCGCTCAGACCAACAATCGGTAAGATATATATTTTTTTTTATTTGACAAATGTAAACCAGTCATTTTACACACTTGTCCACCACACGCGCACGCACACACATACACACACACAAAATGTAGGTGAATGTTGGTGCATTGGCTTTAAACAACGAGTTTAAGGACGTTGGGTACTTGTGACATCACAACAAATCAAGATAGGATTTCCCATATTAGTGAATTTATGTTTTATTTGACAAATCTCAAAGATATAATAGTGAGATAAAAAACCACAAATCTATAATAATAAAATAAAGAGTTTGTCTGTCTGTCATGAGCATTGTTCAATGTCTACCACACGCAAAGGTCTAAGATTTAAAAATTAGTGACCCGTGTGTCCGGTTTTTGTAACTAATTAAAATCTGGATCGGAACCAATAAAATGAAGAGCTTTTCTGTTTGTTTGAAGCAAAGCAAATCATTGCCCAGAGTACTTTTACTAGTTTTTAAATGATTGCCCTACAGTGTCACAGAATTATTATTTTAATCTTGAAGTTGTTTTTTGTAAACATATTTTTTATAAATCCTTTACAACTTGGGCTATTTGGCTTGGTCACGAAAATGGCCAGTAGACGTCTTCCTGCCAGGACATAGATTAAAAATGTCCATGGTATCATAATTATGTATATCTATAATAGGAGGCAAGGAAAAGGTAATTTTAAAAAGCAAGTCTTATGTTTTCAAGGTTAAAATAGTATAGTGAGAGTGTAAACTCGTCAGAGGAAGATTATCAATAGGTAAACAAGAGTCCTCGCAGTGTGAACTGTTCAATCTCTTCTCTCTCTCTTTTTATTTCACACATTGGTATATAATTTTGATAGTGCTATGACTGTTTAGGTGTGTCAAGTTAAGATACAACCTGCTCTGCAAAACGGCTTCCAAATCTACAAGTAGAAAACGTCGTTAATACCTATCTTGCCCCAGAAATAACTCATGAGCTCTTTCTCGCTTCGCCCCCTACTCCCCACACACACTTTGGAAGAAATATCTCTCACGCTGTCTTATCGCTACATAGTTATATCATCCTAAGCAGATAGCACAGCGCTCAATTTTGTATTAAGTTAAATAAATGTTCCTCATATTTCTTGTTCCAGTGATAGTGGAAGAAGCCGCCGAAGTCCTGGAGTCTCATATTGTCGCTTCGCTCACCAAGGACTGCCAACATCTCATTCTCATAGGTTACAATATACTCGTCACTCAATTAGATTTACTATGATTACCGTGTTTGGTAATTTATCGCATTGTTCGCCATCACATGGCATGTGAAACTTTCGGGGATAATTATAGCATTTGTGTTCTTATTAGAGTAAAATATGTAAGTATCTATAGTAGTGATCTGTCGTGTAGTGTTTCCAGGGTAAGCACAGCTTGTTAAAACTGTACCTCTGATACGTTCTCTCCTACTCTGTCCCCATTTGACCAATCATACATAGACTCTGCTCTACACACCTCACATGGGAATGTATGATCCTTGACCAATGAGTGTTCTACTGATTGATTAATCCACGACACAAATGTAAAAATTAAATAGAACCAGATCCGGCATCTGCTTCAAGGGTAGTTATGTGAGTAATTTCCCGGTTGCAAATTAAAAGTTTCATACATAATCCATACACACACACAAAAAAAGTAGTTTCATTATAAAATAAGATAATATATTAGATAAGATGTTCTCAACCCAATTCAGTGGTTGAATGGTCCTAGACAACAAATCCCGCCATGGACTATAGTGCTGTTTACGTGGAGATCTGGGTTTGAAGCCTGGTCGGGTGTTGGCCCACTAAAGGTGGGTTTTTCCTAAATGGTTTCTCACTCTCCATGTAAATGCGGCTACATTTCCTCCCAAATTCTGCCTTCATCTTTCCTAACACGTCATTATCAATATACTGGTATCCCAGATGGGTTTTAAGGCGTGTAAAAATAAAATGTATATTTTGCCCGGTTATGAGGGAGAAAATTATCAGGTACTTGTGACTGATTAACTTATAAAATATTCATATCGACCTATGTTTTGGGATACTATATAATTATCTTACAGATTGATTAAAAGTGTTTTAACGCCAACATTGTTTTATGGATGTGAAGCATGGTTTTATCAGGCGAAACAAAAGAGCAAGTTGAATGCGATTGAAATGAAACTTCTAAGAAATGTTTGAGAAAAAAACTCGTATGGATGCTCAACAAGTGCAGTTTGAAAGGGAATCCAATAGGTAAATGTAAAAGAAGCGTCTTTAAGTATTGGGAATGTTGAGAAGATGAGTTTGGATCGAGTGACTAGAGTGTGGATCAAAGTGGAGTAGGCCGTGTAAGACGTGGCTAAATGTTGTAGACGAATGTGTGACTGAGACAAACATGAAGAGTTTTAAGAATAAAAGAGCATGTATGACTCGGTGTATGGATGGTGTTGAAGCGAAGGGACTTTGTAAGACTCGAAAGTTATCGAGGATGAATTAATTAAGGATTTTTTTTTTGGCTTAATGCACAGTTTCTTGTGTACCCTGTAAGGGAATGATGTACAGTATGTATTTATGTATTAAGAAAAGAAAATATTCTCATTAAATTTAACCTATATGTCAGCAGTTTTTAACTCGAAAGTGTTTGTAACATTTAAAGTATTAAAAAAAAAAAACTCAGGGGAAGGCACCACCCCAGTGCCTACTTAATTGGTAACTAAAACACAGTTCATGTAAATGATATTCTTCCTTAATTATGGTCCAATGTGGCTAAGTTTGTAAGCTTTAAAATTTTAATATAATAATTTATCTAAGTTTTTTTAATTTATAAAAATTTTCTCTACTATATTTTAATTTAATCTAGATGTTAATACAACTCAGTGTATATACTAATTTTTTTTAGGTGACCACAAACAACTTCGCCCTTCTAACGCCGTCTACAAACTTGCTAGAGAGTTTAAATTTGATGTGTCCCTCTTTGAGCGGATGCTAAACAACGGAATGCACTGCAAGGTTCTCCAACTTCAACATAGAATGCGCCCAGAGATCGCAGAACTTATAACCCCCACAATCTACCCCGTGTTGATGAATCACAGTTCGGTGGAAACCTACCCTGATGTTAAAGGGATGTTAAAAAATGTCTACTTTGTTAAACATAACAAACCTGAAGCTCAGGTAAAACTCCACTTTAATGAATTAGGGCTTTATAATTTCATATTCTAAATATTTTATTCAATAGTTGGGAATTCTTGAAAATATATTTTAAAAAAATGTATTTAAGGAATGTGACATAAGAAAAAATCATGAATGAACTTAGAATCATAAAAAATGACAGTTCATCATACTAACTTAAATTCAAATATCTGACACCTAAACTAAACTAAATACAAACTTTGGCAAAATAATTAGAGTACAATTTTGGATATCATATTTTAAAACTAAAATTCTAGTATATATAATGACAAAGCCTGTGGTTGGGCACCACATTTGAACGGGAGTATCTTTATACCACTTACCGTTTATAGGATGGTGAGAGTTCAAGTCGCAGCAACCGTCACGAGGCTGAATTCTTACTAGCTCTTTGCCAGTATTTGATTCTCCAAGGATACGACGGTGAAGATATTACGATCCTAACAACCTACTCAGGACAGATGCTTTACCTACGAGAGGTTAGTCAGACAATTTTTATTTATAAACATCATTGATATTTGAACAAATTCCTATCTTTATGTGCAAATAATTATTGTGGTTTATCTTTGTGTGGCTTATTGGCACATTGTTCCTACTCTACCAGCTGTAAATAATGGACACCTTATCCCAACCAACTAGAGAGTCGTCACAGCTAGGTATTATTTATCTTAATCACTTTAGATTAAATAACAATACATAATTTATAAACTCAATATCTACCTAAATCAACTTTATAACATCCATGATTAATATATAATATATACCTAGTAATAATAATATTATTACATTATATATACTCACCCTAATATTATTAAAACAAAACTGACTACTTCATGTTAACTGCCTGGAAATGAAACAGAAGAACCCAGCATCGACATCGCTTGCCAGGTTTGAACTTTTGGTCTCCTGAAGGGATCGTTTATCGAATGGCCCTCACAGTAGTGTTCTATTGGTTAAATGGAGGTGATACACGAGTGAAGTTTAGAAGATGGAAATTAGCTCTATCTACGAATATACACGGGATATTATCAGTGAGGTAACTGTGTGGTTTCTATTGGGAAATGGCGCTATTCTCGCGTTTTTGTGGGGTCAATCTCCCCTCAAATATAAGACAAGTTCTGAAACGCTGGTCAGTCGATGTTGCCAGTAGCTCCTCCTTACCCCAGCACACCACCACCTGACATAAATGAGCGAGCAGGGAGGTTTGGCAACAGTTGACAGAGAGAGAGAGCGAAGATAAAGCTTTTCTCCATCAGACCTGCAGTTACCTCAACAATGATATTGGGTGCAGCTGCATCAAAAATATTCGTAAATTTGAAAAATGAGGTTATATTCCACGTACATCGTGCTCTACCTTATAATATGAGGGAAGAACGACCCTGATCACGAGATGAACCTTTGATGGCTCGTTGGTAGAGCATTGGCAGGGTCCCGGGTTCAATTCTTGTGACCACATGTAATTTTTCAAATCTATGAGCTAGTGGTTAAAAGTGTTAGAATAAAGTTTCACTTCGTCATTATTGACTAAGGGATCAAATCATGACCTGGTACGCTAAGAGTTAATTTCCTTGTATGACCATTATGGTTTTTTTCATACTCTCTCCAAGCAAATAAAAATATATCACCTTGAAGCTATATACTCAGTCTTTGGTGACTATGGGCAGAGAAACTTGGAAAATTACACATTTTTAGATTTTAGAGGATTTAAATACTTGTTGAAATAGGACGTGATAGAAGGAAAAGTTGAGGGAAAGAGGAATTTAGGAAGGGGGAGGATTCAAATATTGGATGAGTTGAAGGAAATAATAAAATTCTAGTAGCTGAAGGAGGAAGCAAAGGACAGGGCGCATTGGCTGTTTAAGGTCACTGACAAAAGGAATAGACCTGTCATAAAACACAAAAATAATAACAACAATAGCACTAGGCAGGATTAGTTTTTAAAGTGCAGTTTTAGAGAGTTTACACTTACACTGATTGTAAGTGTAAAAATATATATTGTTATTTTAATTGTTTTAAAATTGATCTTAACTTTAAACGTGAAGGTTCGATAATAATTCAAGAACGTTCCTCTTTACAGGAACGGATTAAACACTTGATGCTTCATAAAGTGCGCATGAGCGTGGTCGACAACTTCCAAGGCGAGGAGAACAAGATAATCCTGTTGTCGCTGGTTCGTAGTAACAAGGACGCCAACATAGGGTTCCTCAAGACCCCAAACAGAGTATGCGTGGCGCTGTCTCGGGCCCGGGAAGGCCTCTACATCATCGGCAATATGGACAACCTTACCGAGAGGAGCTCCTCCGTCTGGTGCGAGATCAAGGAGACTCTGTTGAAACAAGAAGCTCTCGGGACCCACCTCACTTTGAAGTGTCAGGTAAAACATAAACACAGCGCGTTAGTTGGGTATTTATCAGAGTTTGGTCGAATCAGAAACTAAAATTTACATTTTAATCCCGAATCCGAATATCGGAAAAAATTATGAACAAAAGAGGAAATATAAATATAATATAAAATAGAAATAGTAACTAATTGTTAACATTCATTCTTATAATCCATCCATTATAACATTTATACATTCAATTAAAGTGTTAAATTACTGGTCTGGGGCCTTGTTGTAAAGTTCATCCTAGATTATAATTGGTTCTGAACCACCAATAAGTAGTATTAAAGCTCTAAAACTAATTTCACTTGAAAAATTGGAAAACAATAGTTTTTGTTTTTCCTTTTAAGGATTTGAGTTTTGAACCTGAAATTTTCTCAAATCTTTGATATTCTAAAAGAGTGTTTCTCAAACTGTGGTACGCGTAACCCTAGGGGCACGTGAAGGATTTCAGGGGGTACACTATTACCAATGAATTTTATTAATCATTAGATAATTCTTAATAATAGTGATTCTTACAAACAAATCGGTGTATATCTTGACGAGCTGTTATGTATGAACTTTTCTTTCCCTTTTGTCGCGGATTTTTTAAACTTATCACAAAAATGTAATATAAAATTTGGAACGACTATTTATGTATCCACAATTGAATAAAAGTTTATTATACCGTTTACAATAGCAAGTTTTTTTTTGTTTTGTTTTTATTATGAAGAGATAAAAGGCGCATGTTGGTTAGGTAATCCCCCTAAAAGGGATATGAGACTGGAGAGAGTTTGAGAAACACTGTTCTAAAAGATTCAAGAAATTCAAACAAGGCTTCCATCCTTACTACCTGTTTGTGTTGTACACATATATCCTATTTAAGCTAATGGAGAAAAGACGAGGAAATGTACCCACGTTTGTGTGGAGGAAGAGTGGGAAACCACCGCTGTTTGAAGCCGGATATCCCCATTACCGGAAATCTGAATATTAGTGTGAAGGACGTCTTAGACCTAGCTTGTTAAACAGACGAGTAAATTTTTTTTTTTGTGTGTTAATTTATTTGCCTAATTCCATCACTTAACCTACAAACTAATCAACGTTGTGTCTAATCTGCTTTGGTGGTCGAATGGTCTAAGCCGTCACACACGCAATAGACTTCATCACAGATGACAGGGATATCAGAGTTCAAATCTTGGTCGAGTGTATTGAAGGTTTTTATTTTCCTAAATGATTTTCCACACTTTCCCCAGGCAAATGTGAGTGTAATTCTTCTAAATTCAACCTTCAAAATACCCGATACATTATCACAATTAGTAAATACACATAAACGTAAACATAACCTAAATGGGATGGTAAAAACCGCGATGCTAAAAAATATTTTGTACGTTTCCAATTATTATTATTATTATTATAAATGATTATTTCAAATTATATAAGCTTAAAAACATAATTGTAACCTGGTTGTATGATCCCTTTGGGGCATAATCATCCTAACCAGGTGACTCTAGTCGCGAGTCACGAGGACTTCAAACAAGTGCAAGAGGGCGGCTGCAAGCTGCCGTGTGAGGCCCTGTTGAATTGCGGACACACCTGTAAGAGCGTGTGTCACCGGAAGGACTTGGAACACAAGAATAAAAAGTGCCTGGAGCCGTGCGAAAGGATCCTCTGTGCTTTGGAGCATAATTGCAAGAAGATGTGTTGGGAGGAGTGCGGGCCGTGCGCCTACCTCTTACTAAAGACGCCACCCTGCGGACACGAGGCCACGGTCCAGTGTCATGTTACCTTGGATGATATCGTGTGTGAGGTCGGTAGATCAATTTTTGAGGCACTTTTTTTTTTAAATAGATGTGTGTGTAAGTAGGCATTTTTCACTTTGAATAGAGTCTGAATGGAAACGAGTTTGTTCGAGTAAGTATGGAGAAGAGATTCTCGGAGTGGGGTCTGCGAGATCGGCCAGTGAATCTTGTGACATAAGCTTTATATTTTATGAGGCAATTGCATTATATTTGTAAGAAGGTACAGGAAAGGTGGATAGAAACACATAAAAGGGACAAACACAATATGGCTGTTACAACAAAAAGAAGAACACTGTTCACACTTTACACGGCTGTCACTAGACAAAGAGGTAATGGCTGCCTCTTGAAGAAGATCTATCACTACCGCCCAGTTCACCCTCGGCCCCCCACCTAGGTTTCATTCTATTGTAATCGTTTAATGGTTGCCTCTTGAAGAAAATCAAAGTGTGAACTGAGTTCTTTGCATATTAAAAGCCATATTACTGTGTTTGTCACCGTACCTTTTAAATGCTCATATCCTTCAATCCTTGACATGTTCCATTATATAACGTAAGCTTATGATAGATAATAGAATAGCCTGTTCCTGTCTATAACATAATATCTCTTCCTCGAGGTGGTGGTATCCATGGAGCTACCCAACTGCAAGCACATAGTTGACATTCCGTGTGGGGTAGATCCGTTGAAGTTCGACTGTCCTTTCAAGTGCGAAGACAGATTGATGTGCGGACACGCTTGTGATAAGACCTGCCATCCGTTGGAAGACCCAGAACATCTAGAGGTCAGTTTCCCAGAGATCTATAAATTACTAAACATTTACACATATAAATCCCAATTTCCTTACAAATGGATATTATATTATTATTATTATTATTATGACCGCGTCTTGCTACCTGTCCAGGTTAAACACATGTGTACTAATTACACTAATGAGTTAGGGATGAGGGAGGTTGACTCTAGAGGAAAGGTGGATAGAAACACACAAAAGAGAACAAACGCAATATGGCTGTTCTAACGAAAAGCAGAACTTTGCACTGCTGCCGCTGGACAAAGAGGTAACGGCTGCCTCTTGAAGAAAATCTATCGTCCCCGCCCAGTCCCCCGACCTAGGTTTCATTCTATCGGAACTCATCGGGGAGAAGTGTGAGACGCGCAATGCAACTTCCTAAAAAAAAGGGGGGGGGGGGGGGGGGAAAGGAAATTTGTAAAGCATAATAGGACATATAGATAGGAACATGTAAAAGGAATAACATAAAGAACGGACATAGGATACGATTATACCATGTATCTCTTTAAAGAAAGCCTCTTTTCTCAATTTTAAACTGAACCCAACAACCAGACCCCAGATCAGTAATTAAACTTTTAACTGAATGTATGACTGTTATAATGAATAACTTATAAGAAAAAAATGTTAACATTTAGTTAATATTTGTAGGTATTTTATATTATTATATTATATTTATATTTCCTCTGATGTTCATAATTTGTTTCAAGATTTGGTCTCATCCGCCTCGGTGGCGTAGTTAGCTAACGTGCTAGTTTCGTGTTGAGCTAGACTGCCGAGAGCGGGGAGATCGAGGTTCGAATCTCACTCGGGTGAACTGGGGGTGGATTATCTTAAATGGTTTTCCACCCTCCTTCCACACAAATGTGGGTTCACTTAATCTGAATTCAACCCTCCCAATTCCTAACCATTAGCGTAATTAGTACTTAAGTGTATAGCCTAAATAGGTAGTACGCCGCGGTGCTAAATAATAGTAATAAAAGATTAGGATTCAGAATTCGAAGGTGGATTGGAGATTCAGATTCTTAAAATTGTGGATTCCACCCTTAATTTACTCTTGTTGAATTTTTTTTCTTTCAATATTGAATAACCCTGCTTGTGGTTCTTTAGTTTCAGTGCAAGAAGAAATGTGCCCGCTTGAACAAGGGTTGCAGTCGTGGCCACAAGTGTCGACTTTTGTGCTACCAAGAGTGCGTGAACTGCTCAGTGATATTGGAGCCTCAAACCTTGACCTGCGGCCACAGCCACAAGCTGAAGTGTTCCCAAGATCCTGCCACTGTCAAGTGTGCATTCAAGTGTAACCGCACGTTGCCATGTGGGCACCCTTGCGCCTCACTCTGTCACGAGGCCTGTGCCCCGTGTGTCCAGAGAGTCACCAAGATCATCCCTGATTGCGGTCACAAGGTCAGTCTTTGAGCCAGTCATGATTTGACCTGAAGTATCTTACTAGTCACAAGGTCAGTCTTTGAGCCAGTCATGATTTGACCTGAAGTATCTTACTGCGGTCACAAGGTCAGTCTTTGAGCAAGTCATGATTTGACCTGAAGTATCTTACTGTGGTCACAAGGTCAGTCTTTGAGCCAGTCATGATTTGACCTGAAGTATCTTACTGTGGTCACAAGGCCAGTCTTTGAGCCAGTCATGATTTGACCTGAAGTATCTTACTAGTCACAAGGTCAGTCTTTGAGCCAGTCACGATTTGACCTGAAGTATCTTACTGCGGTCACAAGGTCAGTCTTTGAGCCAGTCACGATTTGACCTGAAGTATCTTACTGTGGTCACAAAGGTCAGTCTTTGAGCCAGTCATGATTTGACCTGAAGTATCTTACTGTGGTCACGAGGTCAGTCTTTGAGCCAGTCACGATTTGACCTGAAGTATCTTACTGCGGTCACGAGGTCAGTCTTTGAGCAAGTCATGATTTGACTTGAAGTATCTTACTAGTCACAAGGTCAGTCTTTGAGCCAGTCATGATTTGACCTGAAGTATCTTACTGTGGTTACAAGGTCAGTCTTTGAGCCAGTCACGATTTGACCTGAAGTATCTTACTGCAGTCACAAGGTCAGTCTTTGAGCCAGTCACGATTTGATCTTAAGTATCTTACTGCGGTCACAAGGTCAGTCTTTGAGCCAGTCACGATTTGACCTGAAGTATCTTACTGTGGTCACAAGGTCAGTCTTTGAGCCAGTCATGATTTGACCTGAAGTATCTTACTGCGGTCACAAGGTCAGTCTTTGAGCCAGTCACGATTTGACCTGAAGTATCTTACTGTGGTCACAAGGTCAGTCTTTGAGCCAGTCATGATTTGACCTGAAGTATCTTACTGCGGTCACAAGGTCAGTCTTTGAGCCAGTCATGATTTCACTTGAAGTATCTTACTAGTCACAAGGTCAGTCTTTGAGCCAGTCATGATTTGACCTTTAGTACCATTTTCTTGGCTATAGTGAGGGAAAACCTGGGAACGTCAAATATCTTTTATTTCGAGGATATGTCAACATTCTTTGTTGGATAAAACAAAAACCATTTATTTGAAATTAAATTTGGGTCAAAATCCACAATTTTATAAATTTGAATCTCCAATTAACCTTTGAATCCGAATCTTGGAGAAAATTATCAACATATTATAATAGAATAATAGAAGATACAAGTAGTAACTAAACGTTAACATTCTTTCTTATAATCCATTCACTATAAACATTCAGTTAAGTGTGAAGTTACAGGTCTGGGGTCTGGGGTCTGGTCGTTGACTTCATCCCATAATTATAATTGCTTCTGAATCACCAATAAGCAGTATTAGAGCTCCAAAACAAATTTTACTTGGAAAATTGAAAAAATTTATATATTTTTTAAGGATTTAAATATTGAATCCAAAATTTCCTCGAATATTGGATATTTTAAGAAATCCTGGGTCCTATTCCTGGATACATTCCACCAAGACACAGTATGATCTTTATAGGGCTGTTAGAAGGGTGCTTCAAGCAATGGATTTTAAATGTGTGTATTGGGGCAAGTAATTAACTGCAGTGTAATACCCCAGGTTAACATCTGGTGCAGCACAGAGGTTTCGCGTGAAGACTGCACAAAGTTTTGTGAGAGAATTATGGAGTGCGGACACAAGTGCCCCGACAAGTGTGCCTCGGAGTGCAGCGTCTCGAGGTGTAATGTACTGGTACCGTGCGATGTTCAAGCAGCGTGCGGCCACGCTGGAAACGTCCTTTGCCGCTTGGTGAAATCAGGTTTGTTAACGGTTTTACTCTACCCGACCTCCTCTATAATTATGTAAGAAAGGTGTTTTCTCCCTTTTTTTAAAAAAAAATCTATATTTCAAAATCATTTTGTCCAAAAACACCACCAAAAATTACTTCAGACTCCACCTACCTAGTTGGGGGAAAGGGGGGATCCCAGAGAAGAGGAGGGGCTTGAGAAAAACTGCTTCGTTTTCTCTCCCCTCTAGGATTCCCTGGTCATTTCATAGGATTTATTGCTACATAATCAAAATTCTTGTTTATATTGTGTGACTTGTTCTTTGACCCATAACCTTAAAAATAACACATTATACACAAATTTAATAGTGTTTTTGTTTCTATTAGTTGTGTTCACACACACACACAAAATGTAAGTTATTACAAGTTTATAAGAATTATCAAGGGCATTAGAAGTTTCCCACAACAGAAGATCATTACCAACGATGTTGCAGAGTTAGCCATCACGCCACTCGAGTTGCTCCAGTATTGCGAGGTCCCCTGCGGAGCTGCCTTGGAATGTGGCCACGCGTGTCACGGCAGCTGCCGTGCGTGTCTCCAGGGTCGCATCCATGCCCGGTGCAAGGAGAAGTGCGGAAAGACGCTGATCTGTGGACACAGGTATGGTCTGAGCGATAAGTCGACAGTGATGCCGAGGAGACCCGATATATGTTCGTACAAGACGAGCACTGAGTGTAGTGACGTTAGAATGACAACTTTAGTACTGGGAGGGAAAGTGCTTTCAATAAATAAGACAAACTTTAGTACTGGGAGGGAAAGGGATTTCAATAAATAAGACAAACTTTAGTATTGTCATTTTTTTTAACGGGACGATGCATGGGTTAGTTGTGGTGCGATGATTTCGGATCCATGAGAGAGCCGAGAAGGACCACCCTGGTCTCAGGGTGGTGAATGAGGATACATGTCGATGGAGGAGGAGAAGGAGGAGATCGTAGGACCGGATGCAAAGTTTTAATTTTTTAAATACTACAGTATGTCTGTATATCAGTAAAAGTACAAAAACTTCCCTAGTTGGATAAAAACCCTTTGTACTGTTCAGCTGCTTTATTTTACTAACATCAATCATACTAGACTTGAAAACAAAAAACAAATATAGAATAGTCAAGTTCGACTAAAGAAGGGTGATCAGACGTCACGTTTTTAACGGGGTTGTACTTTTTGTTTTCACTGTGGTCCTGTTGTCTCCATGAAACTTGACCGGGATGAAAAATTGTTCTTTTTTTATTAATTCTAGTCCCATTTCCCCCCCACTTTTTTTAATAGCGGCATGACCGCAGTAATTCTAGAGGCTATGAATGTTTTGAAAATCAAATACATGAAAGGACCTGATAAGGTAATGATGCATAAAATAAGCAACATAATTAAATTCTGAGGTCGAATTTGTGCACGCTGTGACGATCGTCAAATATTGTGAACGCACTGCCACTCTCTCTTGTGATAAGCCAAAACTTGACAGTGTGGTCATTGCTGCAACTTTGTGGTAGCAATGTTGCATCAGTTGTTCAAATTATCAACAAGCGGTAAAAATTGTCTGTTTTGTTAATATGCTTTGTTTGCTCCGAGAAGTAAATTCATTGTATGGTATGCCGGTTTCTTTCTAACAGTGAAATCTTATTTTTTTGAAATATTAATTTAAAAGTGATATTTCATCCTTTTTTAAATGCAGAAAAGGAAGTGCAGTTTCAGGTAGGAATTTAAAAGAAGAGGGAATATGCCTTCTTAAATTAGCGTTCACTTCAAATCGAAAGTGGAAGTTAACACCCCCTCC
>CABFWO010006902.1:0-30047 GCA_902155825.1 Timema genevievae
GGTAGGTTTCATGTGCTCCTACTGGGTTTCTTGTTGCTTCAATAGAGGGAAACCCCCCCGAGATGTTTTGCTGCCGCCACTGTTGATCTTGTATGGACCTAATTAAAATCGATATATCATGTCACTTGCGAAGGGTTTAAGTTTATATCTTTGAGAAATAACTACTGTGCAACTTTGAGAGAGGCACGGCAACTCATGAGCTGGCTCACTAACTTACCTGAGTTGCAATGAGACGACCCAACACTTTGGTGGGCAACCCTTTCGTAAAAGCCACGTATTTACACCAATAAGGTAGAAACGAGAAACTTGAATTAAGAGGTAATGTACCCCTATTTGCGTAGAGCCGGTGTGGGAAGCCATTCAGGAAAAGTTGTCTGAGCATACCCACCCGGGATTTGAACCCCAACGACATCCCCGTCGTACAATTTAGTTTAATCTGAAAGGTTTTTCCATGGCCTTAATCAGTAAGTCAGATATTTCCAGCCCCCCCGAGATAAAAAAAAATTGAATGTCTTTACAAGATTTCTGGAAGGTTTTTGTTATGATACTATTTGACATTTAGAAACAAAATCTTTTCTGAACATAAGGTGAGTTTTACCTGGATGACTTTTGGGCTGGTTTTAACTCTAGTAGCTCCAGAAATATCATAATTAGTTATCTAAGTAAGTCACCCCCTCGAAACATAGTCCAAAATTGTATTCATACATTGTTTCAATTAAAATCATTTCCTGCATGACCAGATTATTTACTCAAAAATTTCAGAAATTAATAGAACAAACCACTTGACTTTGGTAGTAAAATATAAATTTTAGCAAGCAAATAGAGGGACCACTCAAAATAACCAGAAAAGACTTAATATTTGATATTTCAAAATTTTGGTCCAAGAATTGGAAACTAATAATTGCTAAAAAAAAACTTCTCATTCTGTTGAAAATTTAAGTTTAACATGCAGGTAAAACACATACATACAGTACATAGAGTACATACATACATACATACATACATTACATACATAAATACATACATACATTACATACATACATACATTACATACATATATTCATACATACATACATAGATAAATACATTAGATACATACATTACATAGATAAATACATTACATACATATATACATACATACATTTGACTTTTGACCTTTGACCCCGACGTGTAGAGAATGTGTATTGTGATGATTACGTAATGTTGTTGTCGCTCTCTGATTGGCTGTTGGCTTTCTCTCCTCCTCTCCCCCGTCCGCTCCCCTGATCCCTTTCCAGTGTTCCGAACATGTTGTTTCTTGTCCAAACAGATTTGTTTCTGTCCCCATTGTTTTTTATGTTAGGGTAGGATTGGGACGGGCGTTTGAGTTTATTTTTAATTTATTGGCGTGCAGTCCACGGCGTTGGTCGTGGGAACACGCAGCACAACCTCTCCTGACGGTAGCGTAGCGTAGAATGCGACCACTGACCAGCTGGCAGCTGTTCGCCACTCTTTGTCTTCCCGGAACAAGCAACACGAAACTCTCCTGACGACCGCTTAGCGTAGAGTGAGAGAAATGGTTCACTTCCTCTCAATCCCCCCTCCATCCAGGCATGTGTGTAACCCCTCCTCACCACCTATGTGGTAATGGGTTTTCCCGGTGACGTTATGGCAAGCCGGTGCCATTTTGGCGGCTCGACCAGACAAGTCGAGACAAGAATAGATCACGACCTTGAATAATGTCGCAATGGGTTTCTCTGATGAGTGGGGCTAACTTGGTGGCTCAACAATACGAGTCGTGACAGGAATAGATCGTGACCCTGAAACCATGAGATAGTACACGAGGTCATTGACCCTGGCAAATCTCCGCTCGGCAATAGGATTTCCCGACTAAAGTGCACTAAAGTGCAGATATCGCTTTAGCACTTTTTGGTATAATGTCCATTTAGACTTGTCGTTAAATTTTGAAGTGAGGATTTTTTCCATTTCCTTGTCCAGCTCGGAGACCACTAGATTTGTGGCCGATACCACTAGTTGGTGGTGTTGCTCGTAGTGGTGTAATATTTCCGGGGACACCAATATCAATTTTTTCCTGTGTTCCATTATCTACTTGTTGAATAAGGAACTGAGGACACCGCTGATTAATGGGGCTAAAAGTAAGAGCAGTAACGCTCCTCCTTTTTGAACGTGTAGTCGTCTCTTCTTCTTCCAGCACTCTCCTTGTTTGACAAGCTTGCGCAACACCTGCTTATGAGCACGTAACTTTGTTTTCTTCACATTTTAAAATGGTATCCGCCCTTTTAAAGTGTTGTAAGCATACTCGCAAACAGAGTCAATCAGTTTCTTGTCTGCCGTTTTCAATAAGGCGACACATTGCTGCGGGTTCATGCGATGCATCGGACGCAGCAGAGGGGCCTTCTTCAGCACTTTGGGCTCATGGTTATGAAATGATCTGTAAGCAGGAAGTGTGGGTGTTTTATAGCTTTTGCGTGGTAGGTATACGCAGCACCCGACATTTGTGTAAATTCTATATCTGAACCATTCGGGTGTACCTTGCTTGAAATCTAACAATATATGCCCGTGGGGAGTACTTGTAGCATCAGCGTAAGCCTCTTGTAAAACACGGGGGTGTTCAGGACAGACATGACGTGCAAAGTGTTGAATCTGAGCTTCATCCCTGGGATTTTTAAAAAACACGAATTAATATTTGTTTAAAGAAAAGTCTCTTTGGCCCTTGCCCTGGTGGAATATATTTTGTGTAAGGTACTTGATGCTAATATTTTGATGGTGGCATCCTTTGGTGAAAAGAGTGACGACCACTTCGTTGGCTTCCCGCATCAGCTGTTTCCAGGATAATCAGCTGTGGAGAGTCATTCCAGGTGTCATCCATTTCCAGTAAGCCCTTACAGAATATTAAGTGGAGATTTGACCGATCTTTTCCGAATTCCAGTTACTATAAAGTATAATACTAGGTGATTTTATCAAATTTAACGTCACACATTGTATCCAGGTGACGGATAAATTCGGACACAAAATGTGACTTTTCACAGCCGGAAGGGCCGCTGATGACGGCCGAAAATGGATGTTTCAACTTGTCCATATGCGTGTTTTCATGAAAAAAATATTTGAGAACATTTCTCAAATCTTTGAAAATTGAATGTCAGTGGAACTGTTTAGAAAGAAAGAAAATAAAAGATTCAGCCCATCTAAATGATCACCTTTTAGTCATGGCGAGTGCGTTTTCAAGGACTCTGATACCCAAACGGCAACGTATTAAAATCATCAGTTATTTACCGTCTGGTGTACACTGGCCGATAAATTTTATTCTGCGAGACGGTACATACAGTCGCAAGACCTTCTCTTACAATTTTGTGTGGTATCTGTATGTATCTTTCGGCGGCCTGTTTGGTGACCATTGGTTTCAAAACGTCAAAATTAACGTCGTTCTGGTTGTCGTAGTTTATGGTGATCCCACGAACCTTGCATACCGTTTTTGTTTTGGCAGGACATTCTTGGGACCACCAGATACAAAGGCGCTAATATTGCTTCCTAGATCGTAATCTTGAAGTTCGTCAGTGAGGTCACCTAAAAAGTCTCCGGTCGGTGGACTTCAATCGCCTGGGCGTTCCGTGATTAGAACGCTATCTGTATCGTGATACAAAACGCGGTCCCCCAATTTTTCAAGGATGCTGTATAAATTCAACCTAGCCATAGCAGTCGTGTAGCATGCCACCGCCACACTCGTGTAATGGTTAGGGCGAAACGCGTCACGTGTATCCATGTCATTGAGGAACATAACCTCATCATTTACATCACTGACGCTGTCCACTTTGATTTACGGATCCGTCAGATAATTTTGGATGCCCTGATAGTCGTTGACAACGGCTAAGTGTGGTAAATCGGGTCTTTGCCCAAAGTTTCCCCATAGTGAATTTAAAAAGAATGTAGCTAGAGTGCGGAGACCAGGGTTTTTACAAACAGAGCCGAAATCGAATTTAACCCCTTCCCTTTCCTCATAATTTTGAATGTAAGTTTACTTCTCATCTTGTGAGGTACACCACTCTGGCCATCCGCTGGCTTCTTGTTTAATTTTTAAAAAGTACAATGTACCCGTGAAAAAAATTCCGCCAGAACGTGTCTAACGGTCATAAACAGATATATTGTACTCCCACAAGTTAGTGGAGTAAATATAAACTCTGAGGGGTTCCCTGCACCGTATGACCACCACCTTGGAAACAAGAGAGGTGGATTGTGGTTGATGGGCCCTCAGAGTCAAGATGGAGAAAGTCGGCTACCCTGGAGCCCTCTGGTACCATCGAGGTGATGGAGTTCCCCGGCAGAAATGGGAATAGAATAGTTGAGTTTAGTTTAGCTTAGTTAGTAGTTAAAATAGATAATTAGTGACGGCGAACTAGGTAGGGGGTAGATTATGAAATTCAACTGCCAAGGGTGGAAGGAAGGGTGGAAATGGAAGTGTTGTGGCTAGAAAGTAGGCGGGGCACCAACTTCGATAGGGCGCCTCCCCAGGTGGTCGATATGGGGATGCCCACCTCTGCTGGGCGCTTGGCTGACTCGGGAGTGAAATCCCGGGCATTGTGAAGGGCCCAGCGGGGTAGGGTACCGGGGGCGTAATATACCCGAGGCGGACCAAGTGGAGCTAGGGGTAGTTGAATTTCATTTAAGCTAAGAGCCAAAATTTGTGTTTTAATGTTAAGAAGGAAATTAATATTGAAATTGTAAAAGTAAAATCAAAGTTATGTGGAAAAACGGCCCGGATTTAAAGTTTGTAAGATACCGGGCCTGTAAACACTGAATAAAAAACTCCCACATTTCGTGTACGGCTTCAACGGTGCAGCCTTTCTCAACGGCTTTCCAGATCTCGCCAATCACCCAGATGCCTGTCAACCAACGATCTTTTTTGTCATTGTGCTGACACGCGCCTTGGTTTTTCTCTTCCCCGCATTTCTTGCAAAATATGAACATTAACTTGTCGTGCATCCGTGTAGGCAATACGGGCATGAATAAATCCCGCGTAGGCGTCACGGTAACTTTGGCTATGCCTTCTACTTGATCTACAGACGGACAATTTGGTTCCAAGTGAATTTTGGGGTGGCCGATGGATTATTTTTTTTACTTGCAAACGTAAGGATACAACGAACACACATCCAAGTACTTGATATTCTCTCCGCTAGATAGGTCTGCTTCGTGGAAGAGCTTGATACAATTTGTACGCCCGCCAAAATGTGTCCCTGGGACTGAGGGGCTCCTTGCTGTACACCTCGTGCTGGAGTACAAATGGTTTCAAGTTCTTGTCTGTGTGTTTCATCGCATTAAACATACACTCCCACATCTCTACGACCGTGTAGCCAGAATTCTTAAATTTTTGCAAGCAGGCCATGGTCCTTCATAGCGCGTTTCCATGGTCTCGTGGGGGCTGTTTTTGATAGGGGTAGTCCTATCGGGATAACAAAGAGGGCACCCATGCCAATAACAGCCCCAGAACTGGAAGACGGTGGTGGTATCTCCAGCTCTAACAACGCTGTCTAGACGTCACCCCAACACATATTCTTCATGCCGTTATCCGAATGAAGAATAGAGACACCGCGTTGGTGGGCTCCCCAGCAGAGCCATTGCACGGTGACGTGCGACTTTTGGTCTGTACACTGGTAACCACCGTTAGGGATGATACCGATAGTATTCTCCTTAAGATGACTTCGGTGGTTAACCAACTTGGCCGCTCCTGCGATAGTACACGCCTCTCTGAAAGGATCCACCTTTGCTTTTCCCATAAGCATATCTCTAAACTTTAGGCAGGCCATCCGTAGGATCTCTACATCTTCCATGCAATAAAGTTCCAACTCGTGGTTAAAATCAAATACATAATTTTCTTTAACCAACGCGTCATACCACTTCTCAAAGTGCTCCTTTCCCTCAACTAACATCTCACCGATGCCGTAGTCCTCCTTTGGTGGCAAGAGACCCCTATACCAAGCGTTTTATTTTTTATTGAAAAAATGGGTGAAATGTCCCTTGGCCAAAGATTCGTCTAAGCCGAATGTCTTGGGCATCTTGAACAACGACATTGGGAGAAAGTTCAGTGATTCAATAAAGTGGAGTGGGCCGTAACGCATGGACATGATTTTCCCACCGTTCATGATGAGCTTTGGAGTCCATTTTTTTACCTCCATCATATATTTTAAAATGAAATTCCCATCATAGCCCTTCGCATTATGACCTCGGAGTGTGATATCCTTAAATTTTGTTGCTTTGAATTGCTCTATAAATCCGAAAAATTGGGCCATTGTGGTATCACCCTTGAATGTGTGAGTCCTATCTCCCTCGCATTCACTGCAATGATGGTCATTTAAATTTACATGAAGGTAGACCTTGCAACACGTCTTCAAGACACAGAGGTTAGGTTCGTTCAAGTATGTGTTGACCGCACCTTGAAGAAGTGTTTCTTGTCTGCATTCAAAATCATAGAAAACAAACGTGAAATTGCTCTTTTTCATTGTCGACTTGGATAGGGCTTGCTTCATATAGCAGAAATGACCAAAAGGACGATGGGTCTCGCATAATCTACAAAAATTCTCATAACACCTATGTAAATAATTTGATATTTCCAAACTGAAAAATTGCCCGCATACCTCACAACCCTTTTTGACATCAAAGATCAACATGTGACCTTGCAAAAACCGGGACTTTTAGGTTATCAAACATGTATAGTTTGTGAACCAATGCCCACAGTCCTTACAGGTAACAGTTCGACCTCCACTGTATTTTCGAATATTGTGGCCCTCCTTTATGCGCTTAGAGGTGTTCATGTAAATGCATCCTGGTTTTCTTTTAACGTCACACACAGCCTTGGCGACAATCAATGCACGAGCAAGACAAAGTGTATCGCAGCCATTTTGAACCGTAATGATCCCTTTGTTATTACGGCTATACGTGCTAGCGGGAGTGAGTTTATCACATTTATGACTATCCCTCCCAAACGGCTCTTTAAAGTAGTATAACTTGACATACAAGAGAAACGAAGTGAGAAACGAAGCATTGCTTTGTAACACTCGTTCTACATTAGAGAGTACAGTCTCCGCGTAAAGCTGATCTTCCCACCTAAATGAGACAAATACAGGTCTTTATGAGGAGCCTGTGTTGACTAATAGCAGACCTACGTGATCCTGAGCGCTGACTCCATGATCCTAGAGATGCCCTAGCAAAGTAATGATTTGCTCTTCAAGCTAGGATTGAGCGTCACAATCGCTCTCGGGCGTCCTTAATTGTATGATCAATTTACACCCGACATAAAAAACGCTTTAATTGTTTAATGCTCTCCTTGACGATTCGAAGAGGGACACCTTGGGACAACGCTCCACCAATCTGGTTTACATGGCCACTAATTCCCAATGGTGGCGCCGAAAATGGTCCCGCTGTCGCCGCCCCACGGATTGTGGGCGGACGACGAACCCCGTCCGCCTCGCCGCAGCTTGGGCTCGAACACCGTCTCTCTGTCTTGGTGGCGGTGCTCCTGCGGTGGGATAAAGGGGTCTCACAGCCGGCAGCGCCGGGGCACTGTCTCCTTGTCGCGAAGGTGTCACTGCTCCCGCTGGAAGGATGGGGCCGACATTTCCACCCTCCATTTGAACTATAACACAAAAGCAAGTGTCAAACTAACTTCAAAGTAAACACTTTAAATATAACTGTTCCAAACATATTTTCTGCAATCTACCACGTCCTTTTTCTTCTTTAAAATGATACCACAAAAAATATAATACGTTTCAATTTCAATCTACCTTTTTTATTTATATAATACTAGCTGTTACCCGTCGCGGCTTCGCCCGACGAAAAGTTTACACATTAGTATTGTAAAATTAATGTAAAATCAAAGGTTGGGAATAGTACTATATGTTATTCCAGGACATACTCTACCTACGTACAAAGTTTCATTCGAATCCGTTCCGCAGTTTTGGCGTGATTGAGGAACAAACATCCAAACACACAAACTTTCGCATTTATAATATTAGTAAGATGTTGTTATAATTTTTCCTAAACATAATTGATTTAACTGATTCCAACATTCGCAAAGTGTGTGTAATAAATACACTCGAATCCTAGAACATGTACAAAATACAGTCCAGGGCAGTTAATTTTTCACTTCGAAAGGTTAAACCTACATTTTTAGCGATGGCAGGGAATGGAACCCGAGACCCTCGGCTTAACAAACAAATGAATAGGGTTTTCTCTCTTTTTTAATAATTGGTTAAAGCAACAATATAATTTCTTTGGTTAATTATTATGCCGGTATATATTTGAATACCTGTAAGAAATATTTGTATACTTAAAACAAATTGAAGCACTAGATCTGCATTATTCCTGTTTTAAAATAGCTTAGCCGAGCACAACATTTTTTCGGCTCTAAGTTGCATGCCAACGCCATCTTTTATTTCGATACGTAAGCAAGTTTACCACACCGCTCTTATGATTAAGGGAATCTATCTTTAAATAAGGTATTGGGTAAAACATGTCTTAATACAAATTGGTAAAAATAGCTATTTATGTTAGAAAGTAATTTTTTTTGTCAGAATTAATTTTTATATTGATAGAAATAATTTTGTTTTAAAATAAAATAAATCAATTTTTTCATTGAATATTGTAAATTAATTTAAATCTTTACTGTTTTCTAGCCTAAGCCTCGGGTCGCATTTTTATTCATAAAATGCGAATAACTTAAAAGACTAGGACATCCACAAATCCAGCCCGCTGTCTGTTAATTTATCAGACCTAAATTTTTAGTCGTGTCAGAAATTGAACCCGGAACCAATAGTTTAGTATACAGACATGCTATCGAATACGCTAAGGTGAAGGTTTAATTTGATCCAACACATTGCAAACATGGCTAAAGCGACAATTATAATTTTCTCTCTCTTTTCTTGTTTGTACCGTGAAAATAAAAGCTAATATTCTCGAAACGTTCCTGCGAAACAACAGTGATTTGTGGAAAGAAAGGACGTGGATAACTCTTACGTAATTAGCTGTCTATTTCCAACCTAGTGGCTATATAATATTGTTACTTGTAGACGGTACTAAAATATATAATGGCAAACTTACATATCAGCTGGTGTATCGCGTCCAATTCACCCCAAACATCAGGGATCACATTTCCGGTGGCGTTGGTAGGTTCCTGGGGGATGAAGCCTGCCGGCGGCGTGAAGAAAGCGGCGCCTGGCAAAGCACCGACCGCTTGTAGAAGCGGTGCAGGTAGAGAGCCCATACGCTTCGCCGCTTTCAAGGGGTGCCGCCCACACACACGCCGCTAAAACCTCTGCAGGCACCACGTTGTCCCTCAGGCCAGTGTCCAGATCAGTAGTCTAAATTTAATAAACTCATATTATTTACTATTGTGGGAAAAAATCACTGCCAATTCTCTAAATCTATAGCAGGACGCTAATTACCCATGGACCAGTCGCCATCCACCAGGCAAATTCCGTCCACGTTAAAAAACGCTAGAGGGTCCGGGATATTGGGAACTGCCAGCACTGCAGGCATTGGGAGTGCGTCTTATTTACAGTCTATCAAAGTAACAAATACCGCTGTACAACAAAGACGTAATAAGCAAAAAGTGACCATTAAAATATACAAAACGCTTTTAAAACATACCTGAATTTATCCAACTTTCCAACGCGTAGAAACTCATTTCGATGTTTATCGCTCGCAATTATTAATTACAATAACCGAATGTAACGATTTCAAAGACTGTTTACTGTCGCTTCAACAGGGGTGTGGCACATGTAAAGGTGGCGGATTCTTATTGGTGGATAATATTGTTTCCGCATCGGTGATTGCCCGATCCGCGTTAATAGGCATCTATTTACAGTTATCTGGCATTCGCGCTAGCTCTCCCGCCGAGCACGGACGTCTTTCTCCAGTGCTGACTAGGGGGGTCCGATATGCCATTAAGGACCGCTATTCACCATCAGCGGTCGTGTTTATTTTTCCAGCGGCACAAATGCGGGTACACATCTCCTTCTGTGACGGGAGGAGGTAGGGGGATTCGAGTCCCTGCAAGGTTGACAAACGCTAATTACTTTTATAAATACAACCCCTATATTGTTCCGCCAAAAGTCCCGGGTTCAAATCCCGTATCCAGGTGTCAATGATATCTAGTAGGAGTAAGCATAAATAATAGCTTTGGCTGTTTTCACATACAACCCTGCGCAAATTATGATACATCTCTAATTTTATTATTCTGTCTCTTTCATTCGGGCAAAGATATCCAGACGGTGTTGGAGGGTTCGATTCCCCCTTGTGTTCAGTTGTCATTGACTCTCAAATATGGGTACACATCTCGCCCTGGGACGTAAGGAGATAGGGGTTCAAGTCCCTTAGAGGGCAACAAAGGCTAATTACTTCACATTTCAAACTCTGGCAAATGTTTTTACACATTTCGCCTGGTCAAAATCAGCTCTTATCTCACGCTTGCCTGAAGAGCTTAGTTCGAATCCCTGTCGTGCGTGAATACTGAGGCTGGTTTCTTCCTTCATCATCCATGGCTTGTGCCTCTGACGGGTAGTAAGACGCAGTTCTGAATACTGATAAGCTTAACTTCGTGGCTATTAGCATGGAGGTAGGGTGATTGAATCCAGGTCGACTTGGCCGACCAGCAAAATGGTGGGGGTGTAGGAAGTACGGCAATTCTAACAGACATTAGCTGTACTAAAGATATCGAGGTTCGAATCCCGGTGTGCACGCCATCTAAATGTCAGGCTCATCTAATTCTGGCGGGAGGAAATCGTAACCTTGATCCCAGAGTGTGCATTGGAAAGCACATCTGAACTTGCGGCCTTCAGAAGGCCACGACCGATGCGCCGAGCGGCCTTGGGGTGGGGAGATTCATGACTCTTCAATAGGGTCGTTAGCACTCTCTTTCAACATTTAAAACAATTTAGGGTTGTTGTGACATTAAACTTTCCACCATCTGATGACTCCTACTGAACTCTAGAGGAGGGGTATGACGAAGTGAGGGGTGGGGTGGGGTGAAGTGAAAGGCGCATCAGCAGAGTGAGGGAGTAACGTACCTTAATTCGTTCTGTGCCGTGGTGATTTAAGGAGGGGGAGGTTCCCGCACTCACTAGCACGGCTGGGAACACACTCTACACTACGCTGCCGTCGGGATATGCTCGTGCTGCGCGATGCCGCGCCCGACGCCGTGGACCACACGCCAATAAATAAAAAATAAACTCGAATGTCCATCCCAATCCAACCCTGACATAAAAACAATGGGGACAGAAACAAACCAGTTTGGACAAGAACCAACATGTTTGTAACAAGAACTCACATGTTTGGAACACTGGAAAGGGATCGGGAGGGGGAGGGAGTCAGGATGGAGGGGGTCAGAGGGAGGGGAAGGGATAAAACCAACAGCCAATGAGAGAGGGATTACAACATTACGTAATCATCACAATACACACTCTCTACACGTCGGGGTCAAAGGTCAAATTGGGGCGAGAGGGCCCGCTAAGTAGTTACATACAATACATTACACACATACATTAAATGCATACATTATATATACATACATACGTTACAATACATACGTTACAATACTTTACATTACATTACATTACATTACATTAGATAATCATGCCGTTCCCTAACGTGGTAGGTGAAAACAACTTCGTACTTAGTCCATCCTCACTAAATTTCTCCACACTTACCTATCCTTGCTTATCCCCTTACTTTAACAACATCCACACACCAAATCATACATGCTCTTTTATTCTTTAAACTCTTAGTTTCTCTTTTTCACACATTCATCTACCACATTTAGCATATATAAGTTTCTTTACTTGATCCACATTCATCCTCTCAACATGACCAAACCAACGTAAGACAATTCTTTCACATCGACCTATTGGAACCCCTTTCAAATTGCACTCCTCCAGCCCCCATTCATTACTGACTCTGTCCATACGAGTCTTTCCACATACATATCTTAGCTATCTCATTCCAACCGCCTTCACCTTGCTCTTGTGTTTCTCCTGACAAACCCATGCTTCATATTTATAAAACAATGTTGGCGTTAACACACTTTTAGGTAAAAAAAAAATCACCTCTTATAGTATTTATAATTATTGAAATTTCAGAATAGATGTCTGTAAAATGTGGAGGGCAATACATTTCCAGGGTGAAACACTCTTCCTAAGGGTATTAAATTGTAATTTGGTATGGGGAGACAAAAATTAGGGGGTAATACTACCTACCTAGTGGTAACAGAACACTTCAAATAAATAATAATACTGCTAATAATCCTGATATTGTTTAAAAATAAATGAGCAATAAATAAATATATATTAAGCATAGCCATCATACTCATTTAAAAGATACCACACCCTGATTACAGTCTTGATTGGCGCCTTTATCCAAGTGCCCGTTGGTAAAGATAGAATATTTGGTAAACGGTTCATTAGAAGCCAAACGCAATAATATTTTATTTATCAGTTAGGGCTTAGTATAGCGTATATTTTAATTGTATCATGGTGGGATTTCGAACCGCGTCTTAGCACTTTATGGTTCTATGAATACATTAGCTGTATAAATCTTTTGGCAAATCTAAAATCTCATGTTCAAATCCCAGTCCGATAAGATTGTATTAAGTAAACAGAAATGTTGTTTGCTAACTCATGTGTCTGGGAGTACAAGGTGGCCCTATTCCTTGCTCCGTGTTCCAGACCATGCTGACTGCCATCTCCATGAGTGCCATCGCAACGAACGGAGTCGTACCTGCAGGAGGCTCCTACTTCATGATCTCCCGGTCTCTGGGTCCGGAGTTCGGTGGTGCCGTGGGGATGCTGTTCTACACCGGCACGACGCTCGCCGCCTCCATGTACATCGTGGGGTCAGTGGAGATTGTGCTGGTGAGTCTCTTCCTTCTGGGTATATCGTTGGGTCAGTGGAGATTGTGCTGGTGAGTCTCTTCCTTCTGGGTACATCGTGGGGTCAGTGGAGATTGTGCTGGTGAGTCTCTTCCTTCTGGGTATACCGTGGGGTCAGTGGAGATTGTGCTGGTGAGTCACCTCCATCAGGGTATATCGTGGGGTCAGTGGAGATTGTGCTGGTGAGTCACCTCCATCAGGGTATATCGTTGGGTCAGTGGAGATTGTGCTGGTGAGTCACCTCCTTCTGAGTATATCGTGGGGTCAGTGGAGATTGTGCTGGTGAGTCTCTTCCTTCTGGGTACGTCGTGGGGTGAGTGGATATTGTGTTGGTGAGTCACCTCCTCTGGGTACATCGTGGGGTCAGTGGAGATTGTGCTGGTGAGTCTCTTCCTTCTGGGTACATCGTGGGGTGAGTGGATATTGTGTTGGTGAGTCACCTCCTCAGGGTATATCGTGGGGTCAGTGGAGATTGTGCTGGTGAGTCTCTTCCTTCTGGGTACATCGTGGGGTCAGTGGATATTGTTCTGGTGAGCTTCTTCGGGACATCGTAGGGCCATTGGAGATTGTCATGGTAGGATACCTAAAAAAACTTGTCCCGCTAATTGAGGTATGGTTGGCGTGTGTCAGAGTACAGGCTGGATGTTACTTATCAAACACTTTCAAAATACATAATGAGTTGAAACAAGCAGATATATTTTCCTCATTACTTTTTAATATATCCTTGGAGTAATGGATATGCTATTAGGGTAGTGCAAGAGAGTAGAGAAGGGTTCACATTAAACAGGAAGGTGTGGCAAGAAATGCAGACATTTTACTAGAGGCTCGTAACGAAATAGGTTTAATAGTGAATGCTGACAAGAATAAGTATATGATCCCACAAAGAACACAGATTGCGGTCGATAATTTAGAGATTACTACGAACAACTTATCAATAGACAAGGTTAATAAGTTTAAATATTTAGGAACAATTTTAACTAGCAATAATATTATTAGATTGGAAATTAGGAAAAGAATAGAGTCGGGAAATGCGCGCTTCTACCCGGTCAGTAAGTTGTTGAAGTCTCGCCGGCGTTCAATGAATGGAACACTCAGAATATACAAAACAATTATTTTACCTGTTGATCTCTATGGATGTGAAAACAAGTCGGATTTTTTTTTGTGAGTGTTTGACAACCAGGTGCCTAGGATTATATTTGTTCCAAAACGGGATTAGGCTACTGTGGATTGGAGGGGGTTACATAAAGATGAGCTAAATATCCTGTGCTCATCATAAGACATCGTTAGGATAATCAAGTCTCGTATATTACAGTGGGCAGGACAAGGAGCACTAATGGAAGTATCTAGAACCGTGTTCAGGGTATTGACTGGCAAACCCAATGGGAAGAGACCATTGGGAAGACCTAGACTCAGATGGGAGATAACATTAGAATAGACCTGAAAGAGATAGGATGTAGTGAGGTGGACTGTATAAAATAATCTGAAGATTGGGATAGGAGGCGTTCTTTTATAAGTGCGGAATGAATTGGCGAGTGCCTAGTGCAATAAAGTAAGTAAGTATTAGGGAGGAGGGGGGTACAAATTTTCCCCTTGCCTCTTTTGGGGCACCACTGGCTTAAACATATACTTAAAGTTTTTATTTTATAAAACAACCACTAATGCATGTCTTAAGTGTGTCTCTTTTTAACAAAAAGTTTTCTATAAAATATATTGATAACATGTTTAGTCGATGTTTAACTAAATAATACTGTGTTCAGGTGATCGAATTGCTCTTAAATATCATGATATCATGTTCTTGTGTACAGACGTACATGGCCCCGAGCTTGTCCATCTTTGGGGACTTCACCAAGGACGCCAACATCATGTACAACAACTTCCGGGTGTACGGGACGGGAGTCCTAATGGTGATGGGTACCATAGTGTTCCTCGGAGTCAAGTTTGTCAACAAGTTCGCCACTGTAGCGCTGGCTTGTGTCTTACTGTCCATACTAGCGGTCTACGTTGGCATCTTCTACAACTTCTATGGCAGTGACAAGCTACCGTACGTTCAAACATTGCAGAGAGACTATGTCAGTAATATCAGTCACAGGCTAGCATTTCAGAGAGACTAACTATGTCAGTAAAGATCAGATACAGGTTAGCATTTCAGAGAGACTAACTATGTCAGTATGATCAGATACAGGATAGCATTTCAGAGATACTATATCAGTATGATCAGACACAGGCTAGCATTTCAGAGAGA
Source organism: Timema genevievae (assembly GCA_902155825.1). Lineage (NCBI taxonomy): Eukaryota > Metazoa > Arthropoda > Insecta > Phasmatodea > Timematidae > Timema > Timema genevievae. The sequence continues at coordinate 15,154 of CABFWO010006902.1, forward strand.
CAAACTATGTTAGTATGATCAGATACAGGCTAGTATTTTAGATATATTAATGTCAGTATGATCAGACACAGGCTAGAAATTCAGAGAGACTAACTATGTCAGTATGATCAGATACAGGTTAGAATTTTAGAGCTACTATGTCCGTATGATCTGATACAAGTTAGCACTGCATAGATACAATGTCAGTATGATCAGACACAGGCTAGCATTTCAGAGATACTATATCAGTATGATCAGATACAGGCTAGCATTTCAGAGAGACTATAACCAGTATGATCAGATACAGGCTAGCATTTCAGAGATACTATGTCACTATGATCAGATAGAGGCTAGAATTTCAGAGATACTATGTCAGTATGATCAGATATAGGCTAGCATTTCACAGAGACTAATTAGATCAGTATGATCATATACAGGCTAGCATTGCAGAGGTACAATGTCACTATGTTCAGATACAGGCTAGTATTTGAGAAAGACTATGTCAGTATGATCGGATACAGGCTAGCATTTCAGAGAAACTATGTCAGTATGATCAGACACAGGCTAGAATTTCAGAGATACTATATCAGTATGATCAGATACAGGCTAGCATTTCAGAGATACTATGTCACTATGATCAGATACATGCTAGCATTTCAGAGAGACTATGTCAGTATGATCAGACACAGGCTAGCATTTCAGAGATACTATATCAGTATGATCAGATACAGGCTAGCATTTCAGAGATACTATGTCAGTATGATTAGATATAGGCTAGCATTTCACAGAGACTAATTAGATCAGTATGATCATATACAGGCTAGCATTGCAGAGGTACAATGTCACTATGTAATGTCAGTATGATCGGATACAGGCTAGCATTTCAGAGAAACTATGTCAGTATGATCAGACACAGGCTAGAATTTCAGAGATACTATGTCAGTATGATCAGATACAGGCTAGCATAGGCTATCAATAGGCTCTTTCGTTCTCACTCATAGTATTCCTTCGGTTTCCCTGGACAAATGTCGGGGACTAGCGTCAGAAAGGTCATCTGGCTGTAAAACAGGTCTGCCAAATCAATATGACAAGTTATTGTGACTTGCCATGGATTAAAAACATCGACCCCCCATGAGCGCGTTAAGATGTAGGAAAAGAAGAATAAGTGATATAAGATATAGTCTGATATTAAATTTAAACTCAAATTAAATTAGATAATTTTTAGTCTGATATTAAATTTCAAACTACAAGCTAATTGATCCACAAAAATCAACCTCGGCTCTTACTAAACATGAGAGTTCATTGATTTAAATTAATTAGATCATCTCAAGAAACAAAGGACCCAACTATAAAAAAAAAAATTGTAATCATGTCACTTAACATGAATGGGTGAGTAGCTAAAGGACCACGTGATTACGCTCTCTTGGTACTAACAACCCAACCCAAACATTGGGAACAAGGATTGATCTCTGTTTTTATATCATGTTGTAGTTAAGGTTTAACCATAGAGACCACATTGTTTGTTGGTTCATCAAAAGGTCTGCGGGCCACACAGAATCATGAATTGGACCACGTGTGGCTCGCGGTCCGCAAGCTTGACGTGCCTGTTGTAGCTGACGTGATTTCACTTTGTCCAGAATGTGTGTCCTTGGCCAACGTCTGCTGAAGGACGTAGATATCAACGATTGCCACGATGATCCCAATGGTCCGCTATTTCAACTGTTCTGCGGTGGCAACAACTCACAGATCGAGGACTGTGAGCCTTACTTCCGAGCGAACAACTTGACGGTTGTGCAAGGCATCAAGGGTCTGGCCAGCGGTGTCTTCTTAGGTGAGTTTACACTGGGGGACAAGTGGAGGAGCTTTGGTGGATAGAGGGTTTAGGAGATCTGGTGGATACAGGCTTAGGAGATCTGGTGGATACAGGATGTAGGAGATCTGGTGGATACAGGCTGTAGGAGATCTGGTGGGCACAGTGTGTAGGAGATCTGGTGGATACAGGCTGTAGGAGATCTGGTGGACACAGGGTGTAGGAGATCTGGTGGACACAGAGTGTAGGAGATCTGAATGGATACAGGCTGTTGGAGATCTAGTGGACACAGGGTGTAGGAGATCTGGTGGACACAGGGTGTAGGAGATCTGGTGGACACAGGGTGTAGGAGATCTGGTGGATACAGGCTGTAGGAGAGCTGGTGGACACAGGGTGTAGGAGATCTGGTGGACACAGAGTGTAGAAGATCTGGTGGACACAGGGTGTAGGAGATCTGGTGGACACAGAGTGTAGGAGATCTGGTGGACACAGAGTGTAGGAGATCTGATGGATACAGGCTGTAGGAGATCTGGTGGACACAGGGTGTAGGAGATCTGGTGGACACAGAGTGTAGGAGATCTGATGGATACAGGCTGTAGGAGATCTGGTGGACACAGGGTGTAGGAGATCTGGTGGACACAGAGTGTAGGAGATCTGGTGGACACAGGGTGTAGGAGATCTGGTAGATACAAGGTGTAGGAGATCTGTTGGACACAAGGTGTAGGAGATCTGATGGATACAGGCTGTAGGAGATCTGGTGGACACATGGTGTAGGAGATCTGGTGGATACAGGCTGTAGGAGATCTGTTGGACACAAGGTGTAGGAGATCTGGTAGATACAGGGTGTAGGAGATCTGGTGGACACAGAGTGTAGGAGATCTGGTAGATACAGGCTGTAGGAGATCTAGGGGATAGATTTTGGAGAAACTCTGGGGGATAGAGGAGGAGCTCTGGGAGATAAATGTTAGGTTAGGGGGAGGAATCTTGGAGGATAAGGGGTGAAGGATTTTTGGAGGACTATGGGATTAGGAATACTGGTGGATTAAGGGCGTCAGAGAGTGGCGCAGGTGGTTCGGCTGTACAGAAATGCAGGTGGTTTGGAGGGGCAGGAGCGCAGGTGGTTTTATGGCAGAGGTGGTATTCAAATGAACACATAAAATTACTTAAACTTTCATCAAGGATAAAACCAGAAATAATAAATGTGGCAATTTACAGGGGATAGAGACAGGAACAAATAAATAAACTAACATAAAATGTTGTTCACGGTATTTCAAGTTTATTACCATAAGATTGTTGATTTCATACAACAAATACTTTTCATTATAAATCAGCTCTTTCTTGTTGAGTGTCAACTTGTCTTTTGGAAAAACCAAAGAATATTGTACCTGAGTTAATTCATTGAAGTTAATACACTTGTTTGGCATTAATTGACCACCTCAGATTTCCTGGGCTCAATCCCCGCAGCTTTCAAAATTGATTTGTGAAGCAATGGGTCTATAACGGGGTCAAACTCAGCCTCGTGAGGACAAATGAGGGGATACTTGAATAAAGAAGTGGCAGTTCCGGTTTAGAAAACTGAAGAGGGCTCCTTGTACTGACCACATGATACCCTTTATCCCCAAGTGTTGGCACTATCGTCGCTAACGGTGGCGGCCGCTCGATCGGTATAGCTCGCTTGCCGGCTCACACTATGGAGGTTTTTTGTATTAATTACACTATTTTCACACGAATACACTAATTTTTAAACATCATATACCTATATTTCTCATGCATTCATGTTATATATGTCTAATTAATGCATTTGTATTAAACAAGTGTACATATTCCTATCCAGTTCCGTATTATTTTTAGTTTGCTAAAATGATGTGTAAAACAATATTCATAGATCTTTGAACATAAACAATGATTGCCATATTTAATCTTATAGGTCTACTCATTAATAAATACCTTCTCCCAATAATGGGTGAATGGTATTTGATCATATTTTCTTGAATTAATGTACAATATAGTAAGCCAGGGAGTTCCTTATCATTTGTGTTTTGTTTCAGACAATATTCAGAACAGTTTCCTAGAGCTTGGTCAGTTTATCGCTCGAACAAAGGATCCAGATGATATAGAGCCTCTGGACAGACCAAACTATAACCAAGTGCTAGTCGACATTACTACGTCCTTCACAATCCTCATTGGGATTTTCTTCCCCTCGGTCACAGGTGAGTATTGTTGGTTTATAACTGAGATTTCAGATGTAGTACAACTGGATTTTATGGAGGATCCATGGGGTCTGCTGCAATTAAGTTTGGAGGGCCCTCGTTCACTTCCTCCATATCGTATCCAAATTAATATAGTATGTGACCAGGTCCTGTCGTCTAGTATGGCCACGTGCAAATAAAACAAGGCTCTGCGTGCCTGTGACCAGATCCTGTCGTCTATTTTGACCACGTTCATAGTTTATTTTCTATACATTAACTGTAGAACCGGTGGGAATTGAACAAGAAACCTCTAGATTGGTAGCCAGGAACGCTATTACCGTAACTATCAAATATAATAGCTTGAATATTTAATCCATCTTTAGTTATTGTTTAGCCTATTTATGTACCAATTGGGTTATCGCCAATTAATTTAAATTTTACTTGCAAATTATATTCTTCCCACCCATTATAATTGAATTTCCTATAGTATATTATTGCTGTGTGAAGCAAAATAATAAGGCAATGCTGCAGAAACATGATGGGGAAAAGATCATCACATTATACCTGCTAGCAAAGGCTTATGTCGGGTACACAAAATTAACGTCCGAGACGAACACACAATCTGAAATACACTTAGTGGCTCATTAACACAATAGGTTAGCGTGAGCACAAAACAACGCGGTCGGGTAAGACAAACAACTGAAAAGTGAAAGTGCGTGATTGGCTAACTCTTGAAACTCGCGCTACTGCAGCGCCTTTCGTGATTGGTACAGTGGTTGGATCGTGCATCTTAGTCAGTGAATCCAACACTTCCTCTCAAGACAACAACTGAAACCTCATCGGTTGCTCTGATCAGTCCCAGGAGATTTACACAGTGCGCGTGCTATGATTTTGTCAAAGACTTGGCTAATACATCGGCCGGCATCTCCTCCGATGCCACGTGTCCCGGTACTAGTTGACCCGACTCAACAGTCTCCCGTATAAAGTGGTGACGAATGTCAATGTGTTTGGTTCGTGCACGGAAGACTGGATCGGTTGCCAGCTTCTGCGCCCCAACATTGTCATTGAGCAGCTTAAATGGTCCAAATTCCTTCTTTCCAAGCTCGAGCAGGAAACGCTGAAGGTGCACGGTCATGTATTCACCCTCCGCGGTAGATAACGCAACGGTCCGTTGCTTCCTTGAATCCCAGGCAATTGCACGTGCATGGTCATGTATTCACCCTCCGCGGTAGATAACGCAGCGGTCCGTTGCTTCCTTGAATCCCAGGCAATTGCACGTGCACGGTCATGTATTCACCCTCCGCGGTAGATAACGCAGCGGTCCGTTGCTTCCTTGAATCCCAGGCAATTGCACCTCCATTCATGACGAAAACATATCCTGTAAAGGAACGCCGGTCGTCAAGTGATCCTCCCCAGTCAGCATCTACGTATTCCATCAACGAGCTTTCTCCATGCTTGTATGAGATTCCCTGGTCAGCAGTCCCCTTGAGGTATCAAAGTACCTCTTTGCTGTGCCCCAATGAGTAATGTTGAAACAGTCATTAAATTGACTTAATACATTTGCTGCGTGAGCTATGTCCCGGCGTGTAGCCACTGACAAATACAGCAAGTAAGCAAGCAACCAACCAACTAGTTCTCGGTATGGGGGTTTCTCACCATCTAAAGTTGACCATGCCTCGCACTTTGCCAGCTTCGTCCTGACGTCTTGAGGGGTTGAAACAGCCCTGCAGTCCAACATACCGAAGCTTTAAAGGATGTCTTTGATGTATGTCCTCTGAGTTACAAATATACCATCACCGTTTCTGGACAAATCCATCCCCAAACAGCGCTTCAGGTCACCCAGATCCTTCATCTCAAACATATTTCCAAGTCTGTCTCCAAAACGGATGGTTTCTTCAGGGTCACGACATATAATCAGAATGTCGTCGACATAGATGATGATGATCATGATCTCTTCATTCCAACGCCTTATATAAACACACGGGTCCCCATTGGTGGGTTTCGCGCCCATGGTACGTAACTCTTCATCTAGACGTCTGTTCCAGGCACGACCAGCTTGTTTTAGGCCGTACAAGAGCCTTCTTTACCTAGCAGACCCTGTTACCTGCTGCTAACTTGTCGAGTGTGGCCCTCGCCCTGCTAACGGTCTGATCCATGTGTCCTTTCTTGCTCACTATGTGCTCTAGGACTTCTTCAAACCGATCTGGTACCTCCATGTATACCTCCTCATCCAGTTTCCCATTCAAATACGCTGTATTACACGTCATACTGGCGTATGTGCATATTATTCTGGGCTGCAAATGCAACAACCGACCGTATTTAATCTAGACGTGTGACTGGCGCATACGTCTCTTGGAAATTCCTGTCGTACTGTTTGTTGAGGATATCCCTTCACCACTATCCTGGCTTTGCGCTTCTCCAGAATGACGTTTGTCCCGTACTTATTTCTTAGCACGAAACGACTGCTGATCACCCTTGACGCTTTTGACCGGTCCACCAGATCACGCGTGTCCTTTGCGAAAATTGACTTCACTTCATTGGCCATGGCCGTCATCTTTTCGGTTGAATCCTGACTTGTTATTGCTCGAGCAACTGAAACTTCACTCAGAAAAACGAAGTCGTCCTTGACGACGTGATTCGCCATTGCATAGACTCTGGAGGGTCTTCCGGGACGTCCGGTCTGCAATACCCTTGTCCTTCCTGGACCTCTCCTTAGCATTCGATGGTTCGTCTGGGGGAAAACCTTGAAAACCCTCAGTGTCTTTGTACTCGTCGTGACGTGCCTCTGGTAATGGCTCTTCGATTGGATGATGCAATTCTTGATCGTTAGAGAGGCTGGTCAAGATGTGTTGATCTTCATTCTCCGTGGCGTTAACATCTACTGATGAACTTGACAAATTTGGGGACTTGTCGTCCTGCGGTAGAAAGTTCTCCCAACTCTCAGCTGACTGGATCGGAGTCCTGTCCATGAAAATCGTATCTCTGGATATCTCGATCTTCCTCTGCTCTGGTAGCCATACCCTATATGCCTTTGACTCTGAGATATAGCCCACAAAGATGCCTTTCTTCGATCGTACTTCCAGCTTCCCCTTGCCAGGCGTTCTGTCCATGACAAAAACTTCGCTCCCAGAGATTCTGAAGCTGTACATGTCTGGTTGTGTCCCGAACCAAACCTCGTACGGGATTCTTCCTTTTAGTTTACTTGTTGGTGACCTATTGCGTATGAAGTTTGCGGTGTTGACGACCTCCACCCAAAACGTTGCTGGTAGTCTGGACTGAATTAGAAGGCAGCTTGTCATCTCCATAAGTGTCCTGTTTATCCTCTCATCAACTCATTCTGCTGCGGGTTGTAAAGTACGGTCAAACGCCTAGAAATTTCATGTTTTTCGGAGCAGTTCATCAAATTGTTTGTTGACATATTCACGTCCATTATCCATCTGCAAGCACTTAACAGACTTTCCCTGTGTAGTGCACACGAGTGCCCTGAAATTATTGAATTCGTCCATCACTTGGTCATTTTGCTCGATGAATCTCTCCTCACACCTTCCTGAATAATCGTCCATGAAAGTTGCACATTAAAGCTTCTTTCCGTGTGAAGTGACTCGCATTGGACCATAGCTGTCAGAATTTAAGAGCTCACCCAGTTCCGACACTCTCTCCGAAACCTTTGGAAATGGATCGCGACACATCTTCCCCTGGAGACAAACGCTGCATTGAAAATCATTGTTGATGTCCTCGACGTTGATTCCTCGAATCGATCCCGTCTTGATAGCCTCGTGGAGTGATTTGACATTAAGCTGCCCCATGCGAGCATGCCAATCTTCAATGGAATTCTTCCTCCGGGTAATAGAAGCGTCATTTGGGCCTGAGACTTTCCTGCATTCCTGGTCTTTCAACTCTGGGAAATAATATAGTCCCTTTTCCCGTTCCGCGATAAGCAGCACGTTGTCATCCTGATCAATGATCTCGACCTTCATCTCGCTAGAAATCACTTTGTGTCCTTTGTCGGCAACCTTCCCGATCGAAATGAGGTTAGCACGTAGGTCCGGTACATACAATGTGTCTTTGAATTCGATAACCTTTTTATTACCAATCGCGATCGTCCCGATTGACCCGGTACTGATTATTTCAATGTCCATGCAGGTTCCTTTCGCGAAATTTAGCTTTCCGTGATCGAAGTTCCAACTGATCTGTGTAAACGACTCGATATTTCCACACATGTGATAAGTTCATCCACTGTCGAAACACCAGCTAACGCAATCCGCACTATTCCCGGTTCTAAATGCACCGTCGCGGCTAGACACACACTTTCGACGGTTTTCGTGGATCGTTCGTTCGACATCCTTGTCTTCTGGCCCACGTCGCAAGTACAGCCTAGCGCCCCAAGCCAGCTGTTTGCTGTGTATGTCAGCCTGACACTACTTGTTACTGATGTCACACTGGATTTCCAAACAACACATACTACCAATAGGTAGCATCAGTGGCGGCTGATGATGTAAACACATATTTTTAATTATATCAAAACAATACCAACATTAAGATATGGGTCTATATAAAATTTAATGTAATCAACATGACACACACATAAATATAGGTAGACCCACATATACACATGAAAAGTAACTGTTTAGGTCTACTTACCACAAAGCTACACCACAGTGAACCTGGAAAGGCAAGCTCGCTACTCTTTAGACTAAACAAAGAGCACCTAACATTGACAGTAATGGTATTCTAGAAGAAATGTGAATTGTCTTGCGTTAAATTTTTGTATATGAAATAGTCCCATTAGTTACTTACAAGAGAGCAAGCAAGGTAAACAATACAAACACAAAGAATATTGATTGAATGGCAGCCACATAGTCAAGAATATATTTAGTAAATGTTTTTTGTTTTGAAAACCATTTCAATAAATTAAATTTGGTTTATCAGATCCTAGTATTTTAATTACTATACTATCCGGATCAATTAATGTATTACTATTTATAATATATTGTAGAGTATTTATATTTAAAAAAATATTACAAACAAAATAACTATGATGTAATGTTTATTTACACTTTCAATAAGTAAATATCCATTTTATAATATAAATAATTATATTATATACATGGTGACACAAGGTTTAAACACATTTAAACACATTCCCAAGGTTAAACCTCTATATGAATGATGCAATTCTATCGTTCTCATGCACATTAGCGCTTCAACTGTAACAAATACTTCTAGCACTCACACCTTGCTGTCAGACTGCATACAAGACTTTATCTCCCATTCTCGCACATGACACACTCTCCGACATTACACCAGCAAAGCGCTAATAAAAATAGAACATGATTGTTAAGGGTAGTAAATTATCACATACATTTAGATGGACCAGTTAGGTAATTATTTAAAACTAAAATACTATATAATTGTAATCAAAATATTGTGATTTCTCGTGCACATGTGCTCATATACACAAGCCGCCATTGGGTAGCATCTTAAAACAAGTTTGGTGAGCAGGCCAGATGTCCTTGTCACTGAAACAATCAGCTATTGAGATAATTGTTATTATTTCCCAGGTATCATGGCAGGCTCCAACAGGTCGGGCGACCTGGCAGATGCTCAGAAGTCTATTCCAGTCGGTACCATCTGCGCCATCCTCACCACCTCCACTGTGTACCTCTCGACGGTGCTGCTGTTTGCAGGAACTGTTGATAACCTTCTGCTCAGGGATAAGTAAGTTTCAACATTTTATCCTTTGCACAAGATTAAACAATTGCTTGTATCTACTCACCCCTTCTCCCTCCTGCTCGCTCTCATCAGAAGAGTTACTCTACCTTATCTCTGAAATCAGAGGCTCTTTGGGGTCATCTACAGGCCTGGGCTTACAGCTGTGGAGGCCCCGGGACGGTACATAATTAGTGGCTCCAACATTAAACTAATTTTTGTATTTTTACTGTTTTGAAATTATCATGTTTTCTTTACAAAATATCGTTCTCCAAAGGCCCGAATATAGACTCCATGTTAGTAAAGTACTTAGTGTTCCACAAGAGATTGAATGTTAAGAGCCATTAAGTAATAAGGACCACTAAGTATCTTATGGATACGAAGTCTGTGTTTGGAGCTTGTGTCTACACCACGGTCGTTTATGCAGCTCAGGAAACTCTGCTGGTGGGAATGACTCAATCAATAAAGCTATGTTTTATAATACTTTATGAGCCCACTAGCTTCACTGCAATCTGGAGATGTTGTCTATATTTTGAAAATCACAGTCTGAATTATTTTGTTCTTCGCACATGCCATAAATAAGTACCATATTTTATCACAAATAAATAAAACTTGATATAATAAGTTGTAGCTAATTTTTTTAAGATTTTGCCGTGACTGCAATCTATAGAGTCAAAAGATGTATATTTTTTATTATTGTGGCAGTTTGTGGAGGACCCTGGTTTGGGGAGGCCCCTGTCACCCCCTTCCCCCTTAAATCTGGCCCAGGTCGTCTATAAACTAAGTAACACTTTTTTCTTACCTTTCATGGCCTTCTCCACTTCCTCCATACAACACTAAGTAGACATTTAGCCTCACAACACTCCCGTATCCCCTCCAGCCTGTGTTATGTAACGTTTCACAGCAAGAGTGAATGTCATTATGTCGTAGGGAAGCTTCTATCTATATTACCTACTCAGAATCTATTTTAAATCCTGAAAATAAATGATTTCATAAAATTTAGTAAGAATACTCTATTCTTTTATTTATTTATGAAGATCAATATTATCTTTTCAACATTAGAATAATTTAAGTATAAGATCTGTGTTATGTAACACTGTGAACAGGGGCTCAGCACAAAATAAATTTGGGGTGTTCTAAAATTAGAAAAGTTTACAGGTGATAGGGACAACATTGAGAATACTGAGGTCTGGGAGTATAGAATACCCCCCAGTTAATAGGGCAGCCAGGAATTCTCTCCCAGGAAAATTGTAAAATTTTAGAGCTTTTATGCGACTGTATTTTTAAAGTTATTTGTTAGTTATGGATTTTTCATGTTACAAATGTTAATTGTTTTGACATTCACCATCATTGTTAGTAAGAATACTAACAAGTTTCGGCTCGTAAAAACTCCAGGCTTTATCAAGTGATCAACTTAAAACCTTAACTAACCTTCGTAAAGCTACTAGTATCTAGTAGGCTAGTAGTAGTAGTAGTAGTAGCCTTAAAACTACCTAGCTAGTGACAACGGTGCTACTAGACTACTTGATTAACTAAGCTATATATACATTCTACTACAGTATATGTATCTCCTTTTAATGTTTGATGAGTTATGAAGCTGGAAACCCTTTAAGAGTAGGGATCGCCAATTAGGAAATTTAAAAACGGTTTGTACAAGTCTGCAAGAAAGAACTTTCATAATCGAAAGTGCTGTGGTACAGAGTAATTCCCCAACTCAAGGTCTTGACTCCCACAAAATTCATAACTCTCAAGCTTCGCCCCCCATCAGTGTGACACCCCTGACTGTGATTTACCCCCCTTTTCCCCATGTGACAGCATGTAGACATTTGAACTCTCCCCCTACCCCTTATATTGACAGTATTACATGGTTAATGGATGACCCCATTTCATAGCCGATATGGCACCCACGATGGGAAACAAACATTATGTCCCATGGTTCCTATGGTGGAGGCCTAACGACCCTTTAACAGGCTCCTGTCCATACTTTCACTGGATAGCATGACCTCCCTAAAAATGAGGTGGCCCAGTGGCTAAATAATTTTATAATAATGGAAATTAATAAAACTAAAGAAAAAGGGAAAATAAACAAATAAGAGTAAATATGATGAAGCAAGCCCACCAAGAGAAAGAGGTAAAATGTGGGAAGAATCCAATGCACAAAGGTGACATCTTCTTCCTTTCTTCTGTCTTCTATGGTAGAAATAGTCACACACACATTTTAACACAAATATAATAATAATTCGGCATTGTTGCTTTTATCAAACACAACACTCTTCTTTCTTTGTGTTTGATAAAAGCAACAATGCCGAATTATTATTCTATTTGTGTTAAAATGTGTGTGTGACTATTTCTACCATAGAAGACAGAAGAAAGGAAGAAGATGTCACCTTTGTGCATTGGATTCTTCCCACATTTTACCTCTTTCTCTTGGTGGGCTTGCTTCATCATATTTACTCTTATTTGTTTATTTTCCCTTTTACTTTAGTTTTTTTAATTTTCATTATTATAAAAGATTGTTCTATGGTTTTATTCATATGCTGAGTAAATATAGATCCAATATTTTATAATTCTACCTTTAGTTGTATAGTCACAATTTTATTTATTGGTTTTTATTAAAATGCTCACTAAACAATTTTGAATCAAATTGTATTTTATTTATATTTTTAATAATGATAGTTATATTTAGAATTAAGACTACAATTCTAATAAAATAAACTTCGGTTTACAAACAATTTCAGCATGTATCCCTATTTAATATTCAGTTTAACATTTTATATTAATGTGAACTGCAAATAATATGTTTATATTTAAGTATAATTTGTTTGCTCTAGGTTTGGTCAAAGTATCGGAGGGAAGCTTGTGGTCGCAAACATAGCGTGGCCGAACCAATGGGTTATCTTGATTGGCTCATTTCTATCTACACTGGGGGCTGGCCTTCAGAGCTTGACTGGTGCCCCAAGGCTACTTCAGGCCATCGCCAAAGATGGCATTATTCCGTTCCTCGCACCGTTTGCGGTGTCTTCGCGGCGAGGTGAGCCGACGAGGGCCCTTGTTCTCACTGTCCTCATCTGTCAGTGCGGTATCTTGCTGGGGAATGTGGACTACTTGGCCCCATTGCTCTCCATGTTCTTCCTCATGTGTTACGGCTTTGTGAACCTTGCGTGCGCTGTCCAAACACTGCTACGCACTCCCAACTGGAGGCCTAGGTTCAAGTACTACCACTGGTAAGTTGGCGCCTTTATTCGTCACAAGATGTTCTTATCTTATTTCAAGATAATCTGGATTATTTCACAAATGCAATCAACAGCGGCTTGTGAGAAAACCTTAAAAGGGGGTGCTCTCTTAAATATTGTCAAATTTGGTAGACAACAGCTTGCCTTGTATCAACCTTATAATATCCTGTATTTAACTTACAAACTACACTTAAAAATGTTTTAAAACCATAGCGTTAAAAAAAGTAAATAAAAGCTATAAGGTTATAAGACTATAACAACTCACTTGGATCGAAGTCGAAGACTGTTTATCGTGAAATAACACACACACACACCATTGAACAAAAAATATTTAAATAGGTTCTTAACATTATCTTGGACACTATACACACACTATACTTTAAGAATAAGTGTATCAGTAAGTTAATCATTTGAAAGAAAAATCTACTCTTCGGTTTTTGCCTGAATTGAATTTATCTATAGCTATTTCATTAAAGTCTGGTATCTTGCGAATCATTGACTATTTTATAGACAACATGGCCACAGTATTTAAAATAACTAACACACAAAATAAAACAGATAGTTACTTTCTTCACACCCACACATCCATGGCACTTATCAAATAGTTTCTTATCAAAATGGTGAGTAAATGCTCCTCTTTCTTTGCACTTTTTTTAACCTAGCTTAAGTTCAAATCGGACACTGGTCTTGTATTGTTTTTAATTTCAAACTTTTCTTCTAATGATAAATAAACAAAATTCAGTTTTTTAATAACAGAAACTTTAATCTTCAATCAAGTAATCAAAAACTCGAGCAAAAATCGGTAGCGTCACACTGGGAAAATAATGTAACCATTTTTTTTATTGTATGTAATGTATGAGAAAATTGGCATGAATTTCAAAATATGTTTTGTTTCTTATTTTTCTTCATTTTGCAAGGAGGGCAGTGCCTCGCAGTCCTCCCTCACGAGCCGCCCTTGAATGTAATCTTTGTATGAGGCAGAGCATGAATAATTTATAATCCAATAAAAATAATACAATAAACATCTTGTGGAGAGGGACTATTCAAATGGATAGTTTACCAGACTCTGACAAAAAAAATAATATAATATCATCCACACATTAGTAGAAATCTATTATGACTGATGACTATAACTAAAATGATAGCAATTTTACATACATTGATATTTGATTATTATTAATTTATCATCACTCTAATTAAATGCTGTTGCCATTCCTTTTAGTTTTTTCTTTTCTTATAGTTCTCTCTTAAACTAAGCAAATTAATGATAGTATACAACAATTGTATTGAGCAACCCTTATAGTTCTTTAATGTTTGCTAGGTTTAATATAATTACAATATCTAAGATTAAAATTACTTTACTTTTTGTCACCCACATTTCTTCATTTCTGTACATGTGGCATCATTCCATAGCTAACATCTAAAATATATATTTCATTTTTTAGTTACATTTTGTAATAAAAGAAAGAATGTACAGTGGCAGCAATGTAAATGTGAACTCTGTTCCTCTTTTTTTGTAAAAACCATATCGGGCTAATTCCTTTTATTTTTTCTTATGGTACTTCCCTCCATTTATTATTCCTAAAGTAATTAATCTGTAGAGTCTAAGTAAGGGGTCGGGAATGTGTGGCTCCTGCTCTGACAAACTGCGTCTCTTTTCATTAATTGGTTGCATACAACACATAAAAGTGTCAACCATAATATTCTAATCTGTCATTTTCAAACAATATCTTCTGCAAAAGAAACAAAACCGCGTGAGTTACCAATTCACTTATTTTGTGCAGTGTGTGTATAGAAGAGAGACTCTGCTTACCGTAGAAACTACCAAGGGAGGGTGTTGAGGAAGGCAGGGACTCCTCTGACCTGTTGATTCGTGTTAGTTCACTGCTCGGTGATGGTATAGTCGTGTTAGTTCACTGTTCGGTGATGGTATAGTCGTGTTAGTTCACTGCTCGGTGATGGTATAGTCATGTT
>CABFWO010006903.1:0-30036 GCA_902155825.1 Timema genevievae
AGAAAAATGTGTAAAATTAAAAATTCCAGTTTAATTATTGATTAAATAATTAAACATTCTAGGCTAATAAAATTAATTTTGTTACATGCATTAATTAATATATAAGGATTAAACATTTCAGGTTAAAGTATATTTTGTTATTTGTATTAATTATTAATATTAGACAAAATATTTTCTGGAAGGAGGTAGTCGTCTTGCCAAGGAACAATTACTACTAGGTTAAATTAATTTAAGAAGGATTTCATGATTCGAACACATTATTCTGTAATGCCCACCGTGTGTGTTCGTGTGGCAGTTTCAAATATAGAAGTTGTGGCACCTTAAAGTAGAGTCATCGTAGCGCTATTAAACACGTAAGTTCCGAATTAAAGCTAATTTACTCTTAATTTCCGGCAAACCCCGGCACCACACCTATGTAGATTAGTTGCAGGCACCTATGAGTAATCGCCACTATGTGTGGTTGCGTGGCAGTTTCAAATATAGAAGTTGTGGCACCTTAAAGTAGAGTCATCATAGTGCTGTTAAACACGCACGTTCCAATTTAAAGGTAATCTACTCCAAATATCTGGCAGACCCGTGTACCACACCTATGTAGATTACTGTAGCCTGTTTTTATTTATTTTATTCCTTCTCAATTGATCTCCAAATGATGTTATTTTCTTTATATTAACATTTTTAATTATTTATAATGACCTTTGAAGCTATTTTTATATGTGTACTACGCTCTATTTTCTGATTTAGAACTAAATTTTTACCCTTAATGCTCTCTATGAGACGTTTTGGAACTAATTCGGGATTCTCTCACTATCTCTTAGAAGTTTTGGAATTAAAATTTTGCTTAGTGTATTTTTTTTTTTCCATATGTTGGCTAGAAACGGTTAGGTTATTGTGGTTGTGGCAGACTTCTGGGAACTAACAAACTTCAAATTAAACAACTGAATCTCTCTGTTATTTTGTTTTTCTTTCTAAAAGAGTATACAAAAATATAATAACATAGATCAGGAACTGCTCTCTATTAAAGTAAAGCAGAAATAACATGTTTTAGTTACACTAATTCACATGAGAATGCGATAATTTTTATAATAAAGTCGACAGCTATATAAGAAGCTTTGAATGGTGTTGTATGGAGATAACGCCCTTCTTACACTTCAGCAGCTACAATACTAACACTGATAACGCCCCTCTATATAGCATTATCTTAAATACCATAACAGAAATGACACCACCCTTTTTACAGATAGACGCGCGAGATTTTTCTGAGAAAAATGATGTATATAACATTAAATGTCGTCAAATTTTGTTGATAACGCCCTTTTTACAAAACACCATCGATATGTTTCCATAGCAACGGATCCTTTCACTGCCATTCGTTCTTTTATTTTGATGCGCATGCACATTTACTCAGCTGTGATTGGTAGTCCTTAGAAAGTTAAAGTTGAGCAACTTCTAGGGATTACGGACTTACAGATAAGGACTATGTGGCCAGAGCAATCTGATATTGTGGCATCAATTTCTTACGGACCACGGACCTACGGATACGGAGTCTGTGTCAAGGCCTTAATATTACCAGTCAAAATAAGTTCATTAGAGAAATTAGAAATGGCAAAGAGTGAGAGAGAGAGAACATTGTGATCAAAACTTATTCCGTTGAAGGCCAACAAGCAAACTTAGTAATCGAATAATAGTTTTTGTTGTCTGATAGCTTAAATTTTCTTAACTCTTAGCACAATAACAATAAATTACACAGGAGCCAAAAAATTACACACCCATGAAACCAGCCCCAAAAGCTATCACCCAAAGCGCGAAAACAACTAAATAACTGATTTCTACTGCTCCGATTGCAACCATGCCATTCTCATTCTCTTCACCCTCCACCTGCCACTAGAGATGTGTCGTTCACGAACGAACGGGTCAATATGAACGAAACAGTAAAAAGAATGAACGATCCGGATCTTCGTTTAAATGAGCCGTCTTTCATTTTCTATCTCTGTCAACAGTCTCTCATTCTCGTTCATTCGTCCAAACAATGGCTCAAGTTCAGTTGTTTTCACCATTCATATACCGCTCTTCTCTCATTCTCGTTCATTTGTAGATTGGATGGATCAACGAGTGACCGGAGAGCTAGTCGTTCATCGTGTCTTCTCTCATTCTACGTTCATTTGTATATTGGATGGATCAACGAGTGACCGGAGAGCTAGTCGTTCATCGTGTCTTCTCTCATTCTCGTTCATTTGTAGATTGGATGGATCAACGAGTGACCGGAGAGCTAGTCGTTCATCGTGTCTTCTCTCATTCTCGTTCATTTGTAGATTGGATGGATCCACAAGTGACCGGAGAGCTAGTCGTTCATCGTGACTTCTCTCATTATCGGTCATTCGTTTACTGAACGGATCAGTGAGTGAGCGGAGGGTCAGTCGGTCACCATTTTTCTATCGCTATCGTTCAATTGTCAACTCTTTATCTTTATGATCGATGAGTCGGAATAGGGCTGGAAAGTCTCCACCGGAATGTTTGGGACATGGTGGAGAAGGTACATGAAACAGTAATGGTTGCAAAGGTCTGATGCTATGCCTTGAAATTGTACCTTGTTATAAGACTATCGGGAAAAGTTTTTACATTTCACATGCCAAATGTGACTTTACACGTGGGGAAACAACCCTAAAGGTCAAGGTACTCCCCCGTGATGTTTTTGTTGATAAAGATGGCGACCCGATGCGCTCCAGGCTGGGTATGTTTATCAGTGTTGATGAGGGGAGTTGTAGGGCGCACTATTCTTGTCGGCAGTTTATCAGCAGGTAAAGCACCCGTACGTACAGAACTGAGGCACGGGATTGTTTTCAGTGCATATCTTAGGGTTTAGGTGTCCATCTTCAATCCACCGGTCTCAAAGTCCCCAAACGGTGAAAGCCGAACAGAAATATCATACAAAATTATTTGCCATGCATTTGGTCCGACCCATTTTAAGAGTTTTCAAAGACGAACAGCCGTTGACGCACAGATCAATGATTGGCTTAGGCATGTATTTGGCTAGAAAATTTATGCTCTGCCCCCTTGACTTATACGGTTTCTGCACGGAGTGTGGAATGGGGGATGAGGGATTCTTGCAGGTTTTAATTCACATTACCACTATCCCAGGGAATCCCGTGCTGCATGTTAACGATATAGTTGGCTTGATATTTAGCCGCAGCGGAAAGTTCCTCTTAGGCGTAAGGGGATTTGATTACTTATTGGTGAAGTATTGGGTTACATACTGATAAAGCACTTAGTTCCTTGACGATTAACTTCCGGGACTCCACAATGACATTCATAATATAAATTACATGGAAATGGGTGGGACATCGCTTATATTAAATCCCAAAATCAGCCACAATGTTTCTGTCCCTGTCAATTTTGACAAACTTGCCGTACATAATACGTTTGATGGGTCCGGTAAGTGCATGGCTGAAGCTTACTTTGATGTTCAAAGATCCGTGCCATGTCAATTCCAATGCGAAGTCATATGGGCGTACATATTTGTTATGTTGTCGTAAACAGTGGGATGATACCCCTTAGAGTAGACTTCACCCTCGTTCATGAAATAGAAACCCATTCTCGAAAATATCGTGTAGTAGGACATGACATAATTGCCGTTGGTGAAATCGGGCTGAAAAGGTTTTGGTGCCATTTTTTCCTCACCCACGTACAGCGAGAAATGGTCCATGTTTTACGTTTGGGTTCTTGGTGGCGTCTCCATTGAAATCCGTGCTGGATACGAACACCACGATGCATAGTTTAGGTAATTCAATGTATGATCTGTACGCGTAAGTGTTGCTGGGTGGTGAAACGAGTTTTTGGTTTAAAAACATATATGTGTGAATAGTGAGTGCAACCAGTTGTTAACGGTAGGGATTTGATCCGCATAGGTGAAAATGACACTGCCATGTTTTATTATTTTAGTCTTGAAATACAACATGGTCTTTGAAACATGTATATAAAATTCTAGTTGGCTGACAACGGTAAGGCCGTATCTGGATTATCTAGTCCAGGGATAAACCCATTTATCCTTATAAATCTAGTGAGGGCGATTTTGCTTTTGTTTTGACCTTGAGCCAACAGCCAACACGTGTCATTCATGATGCTGAATTAGGTAAAGACTTCGAGGTACAAGCTACATTCCAAGAGTCAGAAAGTAAGTGTTAAAAAGCCTTCTTGTTTAAAAGAGCAAGCTTCTATATTTCTAGTTGCAGGAACCTCTCACTCAGAGGTGCATGTTGCAAACATCTTTCCTTTCTCTATAGTGCAACCCAACCCATCATCATCATCATCATCATCATCATCATCATCATAAATGTTTCCAGCCTGTGGCCGGGTCTGTTCAGTAAAATGCCTCCATCTCCCTCTGTCCTTCCACCATTCTTCTTCCTGCACTATCTTCCACTCTCCTCCTCTCACTTGCACACTTACTGCTATCTGTTTATCTCATCTCTTCCTTGGTCTTCCTTGTGGTCTCATCCCTGCATACTTCATATCCAGTAATCTTCTTGGAATCCTTTCCCCTTCCATCCTCATTACGTGTCCATAACATCTCATCCTAGCTTCCGCTACTATCTCATGTACCCCAACTCTAGACCTTACATCTTTATTCCTAATCCTATCTCTTCTGGTGACAGCTAGCATGCTCCTCAAAAACTTTATTCCCATGACCTCCACTTTTCTTGTTTCTCTTTTATCTGAAATCCACGTTTCCACTGCATAAGTTACTATGGGTATGAAGTATACTCTATACAACACTTCCTAACACTTTAAGGGCACTTCTCTTTTTCATGCAACCCAACACATCATGTGTGACAAAAAATGGAAGGAAGAAACAGCAATATGAGACCCTGACTTCAACATCTATGAAGGCTGTCTTCATGGGGGGAAAAAATCTACAAAGAAAAGAAACAAAAAAATTCACCTAGGGACATAAAAGGAAAGAAAAATATATTAGTAGAGCTAAGAAGAAGACTTGCAAAAGAAACATCAGTTTTGAATCCTCTGAAAGGGAAGTTGAATTTGATGAAGATGATTCTTAAGATGATATTGCCCCACTTGACAACACTATATGTATTGTTTGTGGTGAGTTTGGTATGAACAATGAACTTTAGTACGGATATGTTCAGTGTTCTGGATTGACACTCTCTGAATGTAGTGGGTGGGAGCCTCCTGACAAATATAAATGTGATTTTTGTAACCAAGGCCCCAAGCAAGTGTCAGGTATATTCCTATTTTTATTAAAATAATATTTGTATTGCATTGCATTTGATTTTCAAGATGAAGGGTCTGATGGTGGGGTGAAGAAGTTCACTAATGAGGGGAAGGATTTGCTCATCCGGAGCCTGGGGGGATAACCGTTTATACAGCTGCATCTTTCGGAGTATAAAGTGGTCTGTGGATTCTTCCGTAGTCCTTGCCTCTCCGTAGAGTTTTGCTTAGTTTGACTTTTAGTGACGGTGAGTCGAAGTGCTCCTTCAGTCTCTTGCCCAGCTCTTCCCACGTATTGGAATATCCTTCATAGAATTTCCACCACTGAGCCACGTCCTTGCTTAATTTGTATTTTACGAGAGAGGTCCTTAGTTCCTTAGGAGTGTGGCTGCTCTGTAGGATGGTTTCTCATTTCATTAAGTAGGCGTCCGGGTCTTCATGGTCGAGACCAGTGAAGTTTGGAAGGAGGGCCTGGAGTGGGCGGGGAAGGCTGTAGATACTGTTGAGATTGGGGATTTTCCAACTTCTCGGGGTAGTGTTTCAAGTTTTGTCCTTTCACTTTCTTCTTTGTCTGTGCATTGTTGGCATACGAATTGGAATCCTTTGGTGTGTTTGTCTTTGTCTTCTCACTTCAAGCAGATAAAATGAAACCAATTATTTTCACATCTGTTGCAGTAAATTATGAGTTCACCCTTGGCCAGGCAGTTGGGGCTCCCTCATTGGTGTCGGGTGCGTCTCGGCATTTTTAATGTGCTTGTATATTTTCTGGGTGCCACCAAGTTTATCTGAACTTGGAAAAGTGCTAACCTCGGTGTCTCGGGTGTTAGGATCGCTGAAGGCTTCTGCCGCTCAGAATTCTATGTTAGAATGGCCTCACGTTGAGCGCCAACTTGATTCTCGTTTGTTTGAGAGTTGACGTGGTGTCATTGTCTGAGGTGGGCTGCAACTTAGTTGTGGCTCTTAAAGAGAAGGGGGATGGAGGAAGGGTAGCGTGTGCTGTTGGCAGGACGTTTCGGCTGCTTGCAGATCTGGATTCTAGGTTTGCTGAGGGAATGGGATGGAAAGGGAGTTGCTAATTGTGGTTCTTTAGGGGGGGAGTGGGAGTGGAAGAAATGGTGATGTTGTTAGCCAGGCATTCTTGAATGCTTGACGATCTTGATTTTGGAGAGAGTGGCGTTGTAATAGTTCATGAATGGGGTGTGGTTAAACCTATGTGTTTAATGATGAGGGGTAGGGTGAGTAAGAATTGAGTAGGGGGAAGTGCGCAGTTTGAATGGTACTTAGTCGCTGAGATGTAAGGAGGGATGAGGAAAAAGCAGTCCTAACAGTTCTTAGGCACTTAGATGAAGGAGATAGGGATGTGTCGATACTAGTGTAACCGTCACTCTCACTGTGGAACGTTTTGGAACAGGTGCAGCTTGTATTTCTTACCGGTACTGATTAAACCAGTACCGGTAAGGAATTCACTTCGTCTCTCTCATGTCTTCTCAATCCCTACCCACCAGTGCGCACTGTCATCTGCGCATTGTCTATCTCTTTTTAATTTTATCAGTACGGTTAATGAATGACAAGCTGTACCTGTTTTTATCTGCACCGGAGTAAAACCCGGTACACCTACAATTGTGAATTTTGAACGCGTTTAAGAGATGGGCAGCAGCATCGAGCCGTTGAAAACAACAGGCAACACATCTTCACTGGCAGTTATAACAAGTTTAACATCAATGCAAGAGTTAAAGACGTGTACTACTGAATTGTACAGTGGACAGGTTGAAGACTCAGCAAATCATCCAACGCGTTTAGCGGTCAGGTACGCTAACCATGCTTAGAACCGGCTATATCTATTTAATGTTTGAGGGTCATACGATTGCGGGTCGTGCCTATATGACTGGAGAAAATATTCACAGTGTGGCCGTGAGCGATAGACATGTAATTTATAAAGTAGTGAACCAAGACAGAAAGGAGCGAGGCTACATCGAGTTCTGCGACTCTACATGTCACACGATAAGAGCGACTGAAGTACTACCCTACGAGAGAATCGTAGAGTCTTACCTGTGTGATATGACATGTGCTGTGTACAATTTCCGCAAAGGGGACGTCGTGGCCGTGTTGCCCAGGCCTCCACCACACTTCCAATCTCCACACCACCCGCCACCACCCCCACCCCCAGAGTCACCAGCGTACCCACAGCCAAAGTCACCTGAGTACCACCACAAAAGTCGTCCGCCTACCAGACATCAGAGTCAGCAGAGTACTCACAGCCAGAATCACCTGCTTGCCCACCGCCAACGAAGGAGGAAGTAAAGTCCGAAGAACCCATAAATCTCGAGGATTTAACAATGTACGAAACTTATTCAAATGCTAAAATTATGGGTGAAATGCCCGATGACTACATAATCAGTCTGGACAGTTTCGGTAACGTCTTACTTCCTAAGTCTGCATTATAACAAGTTTAACATCAATGCAAGAGTTAAAGACGTGTACTACTGAATTGTACAGTGGACAGGTTGAAGACTCAGCAAATCATCCAACGCGTTTAGCGGTCAGGTACGCTAACCATGCTTAGAACCGGCTATATCTATTTAATGTTTGAGGGTCATACGATTGCGGGTCGTGCCTATATGACTGGAGAAAATATTCACAGTGTGGCCGTGAGCGATAGACATGTAATTTATAAAGTAGTGAACCAAGACAGAAAGGAGCGAGGCTACATCGAGTTCTGCGACTCTACATGTCACACGATAAGAGCGACTGAAGTACTACCCTACGAGAGAATCGTAGAGTCTTACCTGTGTGATATGACATGTGCTGTGTACAATTTCCGCAAAGGGGACGTCGTGGCCGTGTTGCCCAGGCCTCCACCACACTTCCAATCTCCACACCACCCGCCACCACCCCCACCCCCAGAGTCACCAGCGTACCCACAGCCAAAGTCACCTGAGTACCACCACAAAAGTCGTCCGCCTACCAGACATCAGAGTCAGCAGAGTACTCACAGCCAGAATCACCTGCTTGCCCACCGCCAACGAAGGAGGAAGTAAAGTCCGAAGAACCCATAAATCTCGAGGATTTAACAATGTACGAAACTTATTCAAATGCTAAAATTATGGGTGAAATGCCCGATGACTACATAATCAGTCTGGACAGTTTCGGTAACGTCTTACTTCCTAAGTCTGCTTATTATTTGGATTATAAGCGATTTAAATCTAAACCACGCTGTATGACATATCTCTGAGGACAAAGTGTGATGTTTAAAAGTGAATTAAAAAATTAGGCGCGCTCATGTTGGCCTAGCCTTATTTCACTATGCTACTATTTTTACACAATCTGCTAACGTCATTGGAGCTAGCGGTGATGGAATATTTTCGACATTTTGAAAAAAAACGTTTAATCTGTGAGAGGGGAACATGTATAAAATAACTCAGTTTGTGAGTAGAGGGTGTTGCTGCTTGAGCGAGAGGGTATTTTTCTCCCAAGGTTATTTATTTACACCGTTTCTTTCACTGCATCCCCAGTTGTCATTACGTCATTTAAATGTAGTATTTGTGAGGAGTCCTACACAAAGATCTCTAACCTTACTCGACACAAACATCAATGTCATCAAACACCTCAAAATACTGCTCACAAGGATGTCTGTTGGGACGAGGAGGTGCTGTGCAGTGCGTTAGACCAGATCGAGAAATAAGAAGAATACAACCGTGTCAAGTGCTTAAACGAACTTGAGAAAATAGGATGTCAGTAATGAACCGAACATTATTGTGCTTGATGGTGTGGGAAGAGTAAGAATGCCAGGTAAAAACTGTGGAGACATTGTCAATAGGCGTTCTAGCACCTTTTATCGTGTCCTGAACTATTTTGGAGGTGACTCCTACTCATTTTCTAGATGGTAGAAGAGAAGATATTCTCTCCTGATGTTTTTTATTAGATAAAAGAGTGATTTTATGTTTTTCTTGCTATCATAATTATATAATTCATGCTACACTCTAAACTCTCAACTTAATAACTTATAGTGGTCACAAGACCTAAATAATAATAATAATAATAATAATAATAATAATAATAATAATAATAATAATAATAATAATAATAATAAATAGTTATTATTATTATTATTATTATTATTATTATTATTATAATTATTATTATTATTAATTATTATTATAATTATAATAATAATAATAATAGTTATTATTATTATTATTATTATTATTATTATTATTATTATTATTATTATTATTATAATAAAAATAATATTGCTGCTTGTCAAAAAAACTCTATGCTGTTGTTGTTGTTGTTGTTGTTGTTGTGGTTGTGGTTGCACTCTATGAATGTTTTAAATTGAATAATTGTTGATTGTCAATAAAAAAATACTAAGAAAATGTTATTATTTTTAAAAATCCCATCCCTAGAACATGCTGTTTGGAAATCCTTGGATATTCAAAGGCAGGGAAGAGCTAGCAATATACACGTGACAACTTCGCCGGAATGAGAATAGTAGACTGGCAAATATTATGCTTTACTGTTTACACATGTGAGTTAATATAACATTAGCAAAATAAGACCTGCTTGATTGTATTATATAAATATATTTATATATTAATGAGTAGAAAGGATAAACCAGTATTTTGTTATTGTTATTACAAACAGTTTAACTGTTTGGATAGCGTTTATAAATTTGCTACATTTTGTTTAACGTAATGTGGTAAGTTCACACACACAAACACATGTACACAAATGCATTTAAATTATTATGGTAAGCCAAACTTATGTTCACATATATTTATTTATTAAACACTTTCATTCTGAGCCATCTAGAGAATAAAACTAGTAATTATAACTTTTTCAATATCTTGTGATAATACAGACATATCCATATTTAGTAAATGTTATTATTACTACTCATACAATAATTTAAATACGCTAATGGAGTAGGAATAATAAAAGTATTTATGAGGGGTAAGTGTACCCGCATTTGTATAGAGGGAGAGTTGGAAATATTGTAATGAAAATATTCTCTGTTTAATAGGACATTGTTCGAACTCCAACCTCCTTAACCAACCATACCAGACGAGCTCCGCTTAGTTACTTGTACATCTCACAAGACCTAAATAATTTTGGTGATTGTTATTTTAAAAACTTTATGTTTCTGTTGTGTGCTATAAATGTTTTAAATAAAATTTATTAATCACTTGCTGTTTGTCAATAGAATAAATAGTAAGAGAATCTTGTTATTTTTATTATTATTATTATTATTATTATTATTGTTGATATTATTATTATTATTATTATTATTATTATTATTATTATTATTATTGCACATGTGTAGTTAATTTAGCTTTAGCAAAAAGTATTTATCTAATCTGTAGGATATGAGTAGTTTATAATTTTAACTAATAGGGGTTAAAGGTAAGGTGTCACACACGCACACTTACACACACACATATTCATTTTTCATTTATAAATTGTAATCTTGTGACGTTAGATTGCTACACAAAGAGAAAGTAATAGGATTTAATTATTTTAGAAACAATTGTTTTATTCTGAATGTTTCAACTTATCCAGAATGTTTGAGACTGAGCTTCTAAGCTAAATTAACTTGTATTTATAGGATAGGAGAGTGGGTGTAGACGTTAAAACACAAACCTAACAGTTTTATAATATTTATTTATACAAATAAAAGTTTTACAAATATAGCTCACACCATGAAAAGTATACTTGGAATATTTAATTACATAAAAATGTTGGTTATAGAATATATCTTACACCTTGAAATATATTATACATGTTTAGGAAACAATAATCAATTTCTTGAGCTCGTAGCGGGACTAGTGGCCTCGGTACTAAATATATAAATTCAGTTTAAAGAGTATTTGAATATAAGGTTTCAATTTAAAATATGTACAAGAAAATAAACAAAGTTGACTAGAATTAAAATAAATATATGTACAAACAAATAATTCGATTTCACTAGAAATAATCAGGTAGGTGAAGGATTGTACTGGTGGATAAAAAAATATAAAAAAGTATCATGGGTCAATAAAAAAATGCGTGTTTCATGCAGAAAAAATTATGAAAAGATCAAATCTTTGAAAAATTGTATGTCGGTGGAACTGTCTAGAATGAAAGAAAAAAATATGTTTATTCAGCCTATCTAAATGATCACCTTTTAGTCGTGGCGAGCGCGTTTACAAGGACTCTGATACCCAAACGGCAACGTATTATAATCATCGGTTATCAGCCGTTTGGTGTACACCGGCTGGTAGACTTTATTCTGCGAAACGGTACATACAGTCGCAAGACCTTTTCTTACAATTTTGTGCCGTTTCTGTATGTATCTTTCCGCGGCCTGTTCGGTGACCATCGCTTTCAAAACGTCACAATTAACGTCGTTCCGGTTGCCCTAGTTTATGGTGATCCCGTGAACCGTGCACACCGTTTTTGTTTTGGTAGGATCGCCACCAACACAAATTTGGTAAGCGTAATCCTTAGGGTCACCAGATACAAAGGCGCTAATATAGCTTCCTGGACCGTAATCCTGAGGTTCGTCAGTGAAGTCACCCAAAAATTCTCCGGTTGGTGGACTCCAATCGGTGGGGCGCTCCGTGAATAGGACGCTATCTATCATGATACTAAATGCGGTCCCCCAATTTTTCAAGGATGTTGTATAAGTGCAACCTAACCATATCAGTCGTGTAGCACACCATCGCCACATTTGTGTTAGGGTTAGGGCGCAGCGTGTCACGGACATCCTTGTAATTGAGGAACATAACCTCATCATTTACATCAATGACGCTCTCCACGGTGATGTACGGATCCGTCAGGTACTTGTGGATGCCCTGATAGTCGTTGACAATGGTGTGGTAAATCTGGTCTTTGCCCAAACTTTCGCCATAGTGAATTTAAAAAGAGTTTAGCCAGTGTGCGGAGACGAGGGTTTTTACGAACAGTCTCGAAATCGAGTTTTACCCCTTTTATTTCCTCTTAATTTTTAAAATAAGCTAACTTCTCATCTTGTGAAGTACACCACTCTGGCCATCCACTGGCTTCTTGTTTAATTTTCAAAAAAGTATCAAAGTACCCGTAAAACAATCTGCCAGAACGTGTCTGACGATCGTAAACAGATGCAATGTACTCCCACACTTCGTGTACTGCTTCAACGGTGTAGCCTTTCTCAACGGCTTTCCGGATCTCGTCGATCACCCAGACGCCTGTCAACCAGCGATCTTTCTTGTCGTTGTGCTGAAATGCGTCTTGGTTTTTCTCTTCTCCCCATTTCCTGCACAAGATGAACATTAACTTGTCGTGCATCCGTGTAGGCAATACGGGCGTAAATAAAACCCACGGAGGCGTCATGGTTACTTTTGTTATGGCCTCTACTTGATCTATAGACGGACAATTTGGTTCCAAGTGAATTTTGGGGTGGCCGATAGGATTTTTTTGTACTTGCAAACGTAAGAATACCATGAATACACATCCAAGTACTTGATCTTGTCTCCACAAAATAGGTCTGCTTCGTGGAAGAGTTTGATACAATTTGTACGCCCGCCAAAGAATGCGTCCCTGGGACTGAAGGGCCCTTGCTGTACACCTTATGCTGGAGAACAAATTGTTTCAAGTCTATGTTTGTACGTTTCATCGCATTTAACATAAACCCCCACATCTCTGCGACCGTTTATCTGCATTTTTAATTTTTTTTCACGCAAGCCATGGTCGCTTCATAGCGTGTCTCCATGGTCTCGTGGTGGCTGTTTTTGATAGGGGTGGTCCTGTCAGGATAACAGTGAGGGAACTCGTGCCAATAAACCCCAGAACTTAAAGACATTGGTGGTATCTCCAGCTTTAACAACACCGTCTACACGTTGCCCTAACACATAATTGATACAATACATCACACTTTGTCCTCAGAGATATGTCATACAGCGTGGTTTAGATTTAAATCGCTTATAATCCAAATAATAGGCAGACTTAGGAAGTAAGACGTTACCGAAACTGTCCAGACTGATTATGTAGTCATCGGGCATTTCACCCATAATTTTAGCATTTGAATAAGTTTCGTACATTGTTAAATCCTCGAGATTTATGGGTTCTTCGGACTTTACTTCCTCCTTCGTTGGCGGTGGGCAAGCAGGTGATTCTGGCTGTGAGTACTCTGCTGACTCTGATGTCTGGTAGGCGGACGACTTTTGTGGTGGTACTCAGGTGACTTTGGCTGTGGGTACGCTGGTGACTCTGGGGGTGGGGGTGGTGGCGGGTGGTGTGGAGATTGGAAGTGTGGTGGAGGCCTGGGCAACACGGCCACGACGTCCCCTTTGCGGAAATTGTACACAGCACATGTCATATCACACAGGTAAGACTCTACGATTCTCTCGTAGGGTAGTACTTCAGTCGCTCTTATCGTGTGACATGTAGAGTCGCAGAACTCGATGTAGCCTCGCTCCTTTCTGTCTTGGTTCACTACTTTATAAATTACATGTCTATCGCTCACGGCCACACTGTGAATATTTTCTCCAGTCATATAGGCACGACCCGCAATCGTATGACCCTCAAACATTAAATAGATATAGCCGGTTCTAAGCATGGTTAGCGTACCTGACCGCTAAACGCGTTGGATGATTTGCTGAGTCTTCAACCTGTCCACTGTACAATTCAGTAGTACACGTCTTTAACTCTTGCATTGATGTTAAACTTGTTATAAAGTGCCAGTAGAGATGTGTTGCTTGTTGCTGTCAACGGCTCGGTGCTTCTGCCCATCTCTTAAACGCGTTCAAAATTCACAATTGTAAGTGTACCTGGTTTTATTACGGTGCACATAAATATACATTTTTCCTTATTAAAATCACACATGTGTTCGTCTGTTAGAGTACCAAAACGACAGGGTAAAAATACACTAAACTCACCATATAGATAAGCTATTAGGCGTCTCTCGAACTTTGTATCGACCGCTTTTAATTTATCCACTGAGTACTTTTGATTGACTGTTAGATCACACAATTTTACGGTCTGCATGGCGTCAACCATATTTACCATTTGCTGTAACTTGTCCATCTTGATCCGCTCTACATACACTTATAAATAGTCGACCAAGCGACCCCCCTCACATATATTGTGGTGAAAAAATAATTATGGACATAGGAATATTTCTTCAAATAAAATAACAGGATTTTTAACAAGAATTTTTTTTAATCCTTTATCATATGTAACAATAATGTTATGATTATTTAATAAACAAAATATTGTTCTGAGGTTGACAAACTGTAATATTTATGGTTTGAAAACTGAAGTTATTTATCCTTCTTTAATAATTTTAGGTATTATAGTCAATTATTTAAACAATGAACAGGATGAGTATAGATGAATTTGATCTCACCCAAAAATGTCCAATCTATTGAGAATGTTGACCCAAAGCTCCGTCAACAATTAAATTCCAGGCCTTAAATTTCAACAAAATCTTCCTTGTAATCTTGTACTTGACCTTCCTCAAAGGTTAATCCTTTCTTTTAGTGAAGTTTTGGCTAATGAAAATTACAATTAACCATAACAAAATATAATTAAAAAATCCCCAGATCGGGTCCTTCCTTACGCTTCCCTAAACAATTTTCGAATCAACAAACAAAACTTAAACAAAACACAAACATGTTCTTTTTGTTTTTAAATAAACGATCTCTGGCCTAGGAAAAAAAAATAGTCACCGGGATTTATAACAAAGAATAAAACAAACATTCTTAACTATTTAAATATTAAAAGTATTACTATAAAGATAACTAAACCCTATAATTTGGAGAAATGAACATAAGTCATCTTTAAAATTAATTATAATTTGGCACAAAAAAACAAACCAAACGAGAATAATAATCTTTTCCGCTGGGGGCAATTACTTCTTCAAATGACAGCCAGATGTTATAAAGCTACTATCACACGACACTTTCTTGTACTATAAATCAAGTGTGATAGCTAGCGCCTAGATATCTGTATACTAGCTAGTACAATAGAAACGGGGCTAGAGTATTCACACGCTGCTAGTTTGGTACTAGGTTCTAGTGCAAATATTTATGGAACGTCAGCTATTAATTTTGGGTGCAGCAGCTGCATTAACGATTAATATTGAAAATTATGAGAGGGAGCGTAGGAAAATAATATGGACATGGGACTGGATGGAAAGAGAAAATAATGGTCTCAAGATACTAAAAATGATATATTCGGAGGTTAGGTAGGATACATTCGGGGTGACACTAACGTTTAGTATCCCCCAAATTTTGTATTCATTTACTTACGATGTGGTCAGAGGCCCCTAAGCCCATGGGTGTCCAAGTACAGTATCCTTGACACACACATGTTCTTTTTTAGGCCTACCCACACTTTATATTCTAAAAAAAGCAACCACCCAAGGTTGGTATGCTATCAAGTTTATTTAGATTAAAATTGGGTTTGGAACACAGTTTGTCGTTTTTAGATGACATATTTTTAATTAACTATATTGTCATATTGTGGCAATTTGGTATTATATAAACAAGGGTGTTTAAAATAATTTTCTGCCAACAACAAAATCACATCCGATGACCATATTGGCGCCATTTCTACCATTCCTCTACACACAGTCTCAGCGCGCATTGATTGGTCGAATTACACAGACTAGTGTCGGAACTAGTACGAAAATAGCGCCTGTTCTATCACTCACGACTAGTATGGTAGCCAGTACCAAGAGGCAGAATCAGTATACTTTTTCTGATTCATACGACGCTAGATGATGACGTGCTAGCTAGTGCTAGCTAGCACACTGTCTTTCAAGTACGAGCTAGTGTCGTGTGATACTGGTTTAAGCGTCCAAGAACATAAAATAAATTAAGATCATAATAGTTCCGAAATAAACCACTCACTAAAGCAGATTGCGTTAAAATCACCTATCAACAAAAATAATAAACATGGCAGGTTGGCAGTTTATAAATCAAAATAAAGAAAGATGATTTAATATAGTGAAATAAAGGTAAGTAGATTATATGTATAGTATATATTTTAGTTGTAAATTAATAAATAATGAATATTCGAAACTTTAGGAGTTGTGAATGAAATTTAAAACAAATAAAGAGTAAAATTGTCAACGTTATTATATATTTGAAGAATTGAGTAAACTGACTATTAAATTTATATTATAAGTAATTCTTTTAACAAAAATAACATCACAATATTCACCCCTAATATACGTCACGTGGTTTGTGGTGGTACCCAAACCCAAACACTCTAGGAAATAACAGTAACGACAGCTCGAAAGTTTATGGTTACCATTGATCTCTATAATATAACTGGATGGACATCTGTGGCTGAAACTTTCAAGCTGTTGCGTGCATACCGTTGTGTAAGAGAGAAAAAAAACTTTCGGGTAACTCTTTCTCTTTTACACCCATACAAGGCAATGTGGCATTTTGACATCGTTCATTAATTTGATTGAATATATGAGATACATCAATGTGTGATTAGTTAAATGAAATAAATATGTTAATAAAAGCTTTGAAGAACATAACAAATTTCGAATCTATTGAGTTATTTCTTTTAATAAGTTGATGTAGTCTAATATATACGATGATTTTTGAAGGAAGCTCGCTTGTAAGGCTTTATCTCGTACCAGAATTCTACCCTATAGTTGTAATTAGGTGGGATAAAAGACCTTCTAGAAGGAAATTTCTACTTCCGTTCTAAATGGCCGTTCATCCTACCAAAATATTAATATAGTATTCTGGTACGAAATAAAGCCTCAGAGATTGGGATTTTTATTAAAATCAGGTTTTAGGGGATGCCGTACTTCCTACAATCCTGTAACCTAAATTATCATTTGAACGTAAGACTTCTACACAAAGTATGTCATTCAAACATATGTGATACAGATTTTAACTAGCTTGTTTCATAAAAGTTATCGAATTTTCAACATAATATAATTTCTGAAAGCAATAGACAAGATATGAGCCAATTAAAAAAACATATTGTAATATAATACTTTATACAAACCTATAACCTAAGTGATAGTTTGAATGTATGGCAACTACGCACAGTTTGTCATTCAAACAAATATAATCAAGTTTTAAGATACCTTATTCATTATATTTATTAAACTTTCAATATGATATGGTACAAGCTAATAACCAACTTTAAATATAAGTGTAGTCTTGGCTGACTGTAGACAATATTGATGATAGCTACATATTTAAACATGTTAATGATTTTATTCGTATTTGTACAGTATATCCTTTAATGTAAGTGTTTCTTCAGGAAATGTGGTATAATACTTCACTATTTTCAAACAATAACACTTTTATTTATCAGAGACATGTTTTCGCATAAGAACATTAAAAGAAACCGTTAAGTCTGTCCCCCCCACAATTTAGTAGACGATAAACTTGACCATCACGCTTTGGTCCTTGGCAATGTGGTTGTTTGTGTCCATCCAGTTATATTATAGAGATCAATGCGTGTAACACCTTAATAGGATAAATTGATCACTTAAGCGTGAGTTTGAAAACAAGGAAAAATTTATAATGACATCTTCAAAATGAGAAAGGTTACTTTTAGATGTGGATCCCTACTGGGTCACCCCACAAATAAAGAGTTCCGCATTGCAAGTAAAACAGCAGTTAAGTTTAAGATTGCACTGGCTTGGTGAGGGAAGTGTTTATCTTGTCAGTGTTGATGCACATAAGAGTATAAAAGGCCTCACTGTGCTGTTTCAGTTCATGCAGTTGTAGGAAATGTGACATCTGAAACTGCAGTAAAATTCCCACAATATCTTGAAGAATCCACAATGATATTAAAAAAAATAGGATATACACTTAAAATAAAGGATGTGACGATGGAACCTAACAAAAATTAACTAAGACTGTTCTCCAAAAGAGCACGAAGTAGCATTCATTGACAGAGATATATATCATTGCTTGAATTGTGTGGAGCAGATAATCAATTTTTCTACGTGAATTCAGAATGGCCTGTGAGCGTATACTATGGTAGGGTTATTAGAAATATCAACTTGTCTCACTGAATTAAACTGACTGGTATCTGAAGCTCACTCGAAAACGGAATAACCGGCAGTCACACAATTTAAACAAGCTTCAAAAATGTTCACATAGCTATATTAAAAATTCTATAGGACTATAAAAGAGAAATTCTCAGTTTTAAATTACTTGAGGGAGTAAGCCATCAATTATTTTCATCAAACCTTTTTAAAGCATGCATACATTTTTGTAACTTTGCAAGAGCAAGAGAATAAGAATAAAGAAAGATTAATCTAAATTCTGCTCAGACAAAAGACAAAAAAATAATTCAAGGTGAAGATAAAACCTTCAAAGTCTACAACTTTTACGACAGTTATTTAAAACTCTTTCTTGAACTAACTAAATCTTTATTTTGTTTGTAAGAATTAAAAATGTTGTTTACATTTCATTTGTATCAACACGTATTTTATTATCTGAATTAATTTAAAATATATTTATTTTGTCCTTTGTTAAACATTTTTAACAAATCGTTCAACCATATACACAGCAAACAAATAAACATGACTATAAAATCAAACAGCTGACTAATATCTAATATACAAATACTAATAAATATTGATTGTAACGTGCTAATTTTATCAATTAGCCACGCTACAGGAAGAAAAGTAAGACACCCCCACATCTGAAACTTTTATATACATAATCTATTGTTCTGTGGCTAATATTCTTCCTCTATTATTTTGTTTTTATAAACGGAACATCATGAGCACGGGGTAAGGCCGTACAATTAAGTCGTTATCTGCTGCGCTGACCAGATGACGTGGCGTGATTCATGTGTCGTCGGGAATCGAGCCATGGCATAGTTGAGTGCTGACACGTAGACTATAGCAGTGCACTGATCAATGCGTCGATATATCTCCCAGAAGTCTTAGCGAAGCAGCCAATGTCAAGGTTCCAGAGCACTGAAGACTAGAACACTATTGTAACTACGTACCATAGAGGGACACAGGACGTGTCCGGCATTGGCTATGTTACTAGAATCATACAGCCGAGGATGAGCAGGGGGCTACGAGTCAGGGACGTGTTGATTTACAGATATCAGCACCAACCAAGCAACATTCATTGCGTAGAGGAGACGTGGCTATTATGGAATAGTCGGGCAATACGGAATACCATTGTTTCTCATATGTTAAGTGTCACAATCTATCGTTAACTATTTCAACTATTACAGAAAACAGTTTCGAACAGCTAGTGACGCCCTCACCTCGACAGATCAACTGAATGTTTTATGAGTGACGATTGTTTGTTTTGGCTGTCACAAAAACTTTTGTAAGCTAGTGTTTATCATTCTATATTTCTTAACTTTACTGTTCTTATTAATTATAATCAAGTCATTAGGTTAAGGCTCACTCATGCTTATCATTGAGTTAAAACATTATTTTACTGTAATTTTACTATACCTAACAAAAAATATTGTTTTTCAAAATGGCGAGTTGGGCAATAAGAAATACCACTATTTCATAATGGCCGCACACTTTTCAAGTATTTGGCAAGTTGTTTAATTTGTCAACGTAAGCTTAAACATTTTTAATAACACTATTAAATCTATTAAGAGAACAATGTAATCTGATACAATATTTTAGTCTATTATATAATTCATTATTAACTAGTTATTTTTTTTATGATAGTGTATTATTTCAATGATTCGTTATTACTATTTTATTGTTTTATGCATAATATTTGCATGTTTTTTACACTTTCTTATGAAACATTTGTTAGTTTTAGTAAATATAATCAATTTTTTATATAAAGTTGTAACGTTTTGTTTAACTTTTAACACGTTAATACAACGAAACCTTATAAAAGGTTAATACTGTTACTACCAGATCTAATAAGTTCTAATAAAGTATGGTAGGTATAGAATCACTGTGACGTCACAAATGGGAGACGCCAAGTTCTCAGTAAAATTTACCCCAGCGAACGAGGCAACTCGACTTGGAAGACCAACACGATCCACACTTCTAACACCTGAGCCAGTCGACGAGTAAGTGAGAGAGGCATCAGTCCAGAGCATTCCAACAGGCATTAACTAGCGCTAGTTGTCGGCTAGTGTCTCTGATGAACTCCCCCCCTCCCCCTCTTCGTACATTGCCAAATGTTATTAGTCCCACTGGTATAAATGGGCCTGTTCTCGGTTCACGTCTACCTATTCTATTGTAATCACTTGACGGAGTAACCGCGGGAAGAGCTTCACAAACTTCAACCAGGAAGAAGTACAGATGGCCACGATGTTTGAGGCGTCTGAGTCACCTCCTCGCCGCAGAGCTAGCTACGGCGGATATTACAAGTAGTGAGGAATACTATAAAGTTTTTTATGTCAGTATTTTTGACTCATTTCCCTATGCCCTTCAGGCATAGTTTACATTGTTGAGCGTTGAGCTCTATTGAACAATGTCCTTATGACATAGATTTTGTGTGTCAGTATTACTGATTTGTTTTCCTATGCCCATATGGCATAGTTTATAGCTTTATGCACTATCTTTCTATATCTATTAGGTTTAGTCGCAAATATTAGGATCATGATTAGTCTCCTCAGACTATTTGACTATGCTGAGAATAGTTTAAAGAATAGAATTTAATATTGGATGAACCAGGTTACCTATTGCTGTGTTTCACGACCTAATTGGGTCAGTAACTGACATTTGTCTCGGATGAGTCTAACTGTGTACCGGCTTGCGGTGCGGAACCTGTGTAAGTGCTACTAAGTCCATAGTAGTGGCCCACGGGGTTTTGTCTACTGCGTTTGGTCCTCTTGTGGAGCCTTTAATGTTAGTAATACTTATCACTACTATGGATAGTGATGTCCCATTAGTAGGGTAACAGATTAAAGATACTATTGATTGCTCAGGCAGTACTAATTAGGAAGAGTCCGGTCATAGTATTAGTAGCATCTAGTTTCTCTGGTAGTTCGCCTGGTACTGATTGTAATATTGTAGTTTTTCTAGGAGGTTATAACGTTATAATGCCTAACTGTTTTACCTCTCAATGGAGTTAACTCACGCTAATTATCTCTTGCAAATTACCTCCCTCGTAGCTTCTTAAAGTAGGACTAATGACTAATGTTGTGTGGCTTAGTTTTTTTTGTATATATAGATTTGATTGCCACCACTAAGTTATAGTACCGTGGAGCCGCGGCCTTTATTACATATGATAAATCAGTTTAACGAATTACTAACTTTCATAATAACACCTATTACCAATAAGTGTGGGTAATAGGATGTTCTTAGGTACTTCACACCTCGTGCTCCTTTGTTGAGCTACATGTTTATATTATGGTATCCTCTCATATTAATATGGCTAATCGATGGATGGTTTGTATAGTTTCTAACTGTAAATCTATGTACTTCCTAATGACATGTTTCTATATCAATAAACTGATTTGTTAAACTTGTAAAATATTCTCATTTCTGTTTCTGTAATAATACTGTTACGCCCTAAATATTACAAAATGTGTGGTATTCCATATTGCCCTCATTTGTTTCACATCTCTTTTAAGTGCTCCTATAGAACATTCAAAGTTATTAATTTTGTTTTAAATACTAAACATATTTAAAAACATATTAAGATAAGTTTAATATGGAACTCAATAACAAAATGTGAAAATATGCTTTGATATTATTGAAAAAGTAAATGGTATTCCATATTACCCGCACTTCCTCTATATCCAGCAATGATAGCAACTGTAACGTATTGTAATTCTCTGTATCAAATGAACTATGAACTTTGATATTACTTGTTAGGTTAGCTAGGTGTCTAGGATTATGTATTTTGTGTGTAGAATAGGGAAATATCCAGACTATGGATATTTGAGGCTCGAAGGGAGCGTACTTAGTTTTCTGTTTTCATTGTTTAGTATGTTTATATTTTTAGGTTTAAAGTTTTGAGTGTAACGTTAAACAATAAGTATTTATGTTGTCGAAGTGTAGCATTTGGCTACAATTAAAGAAGATACAAGTCAGAGGGAAATAATAAACTTACCCCATTTCACCGTTCCAGCACCTCTTGACAACAGTTCAGACAGACGACGAATACACAACCGATCATAATCACGGCGCGTGATGGACTGACCAAGCCCACCTAGGTTCAAACGGCGGTCACAATAGGTTGCGGGATACTAGAACTTTCCTAAGAGCTTAAGAAAGGAAGTGAAGCTCTAGTCTATCGGAGAACATTTAAATGCTTTTGAGTTCATTATCGAAGCTATGTTATCATTCGTATCCTCCCCCCCCTTTTGTGAGCCTGATATGTTCCCCCACCTAGTTCCTTGCCGTCCATGTTTCTCTGGGTTTTCATGCATATATAATGCCGGTATGACTACATGACCGGCACTCATGGACTTGACTCTGGATAGGAGAATACGTAGCCTTGGCTGGCTTTTGCTAAAATGTAAGAACAAATTTCTTTTCGGCTTAAATGATTTTTTATTTATGTAACCGTTTCAAAATTCACTTTTCGGCTTATTATATTTAATATTTTTATGGGTAAATTAATAAACTTTGGAATCATAGATAGAAATTAAATTCAATGATAATATTATGAAATTTGTCAAAGACTATGATATTGAAACTTATGTTTATTTTGCTAAGATCGATATATGCTGAACGTTGAATATTACTGTTTGGTCTGGAAGATAGACGAAAGAAATTGTTGTAATAATATATGATATTGCGGTGTGTTTGGTGAATATTACCTTTGTGAAGTTTCATCCTATATGTTACGATAATGGAAAAGGTTAACTTATTATTTGGAATATATTGCGAGCTATCTATTCTTTCTTTATATTATGTAAATGCATTGAGGATTTTGTCTTATAAAATTGGAATATGAATTGAAGCCTTTTTGTAGAATAATGATTGATGATGGAAGTATTGAGGACTTTTTCGAATCCTGCCTGGTTCAAATAATTTACTTTTTATATATGTATATGCGACTAGTGGAGATACATATAATTTTGTAAATTGTGTTGTTTTTACTGAGGCTATATAACATAATTTAACGAGTAAGTTTTTTTTTAGAACAGATGGTTAAAATAAATGTATATATTTTTTCTAGCAAAATTTCAAATGTTATTATACACTTAACCTTAATATAATATTTATATTTACCTTTCATATACATGATTAATCTTAAATATTTACACACTCTACGACTATCGTAATTTTTTTTTGTCATACCATCCTATATGGTCGTATCTGTTGAAATACATATATACATATATTTAATTATATTTTCTATAAATAAATATCAAAAAAAGCATTTCATGGTTTTTTGTTAATGTTATCGATAATTGAATGTACCCTTAGGATATTTGTTTATTTACTTATTTGTTTATTTATTCTTTTTGGGTATTTATATATTTATGAGGACGGCCGTCTAGCAATTATTTTCGCGACCAGATGAGTTGCGTGCTCTGAGTTACAGGTGTCTGTACTCAGACAATTGAAACAATTACTCAAGCTACTCACTCTGATTGTGTTAATTTAAAAAAAAACTATTTGAGCCTTCTATTTTGATTGGTTGGATAAAGGAGGCTTCAGAAGTTCTAGTTAAGAGCGTAGCTATCTGGACGTTGGCCCACGGGTATTGTAAAATTGCTGAAATTATTGCAAACTAAGTTAATGTTCTTTAAATCGGTTCCTGACAAGCATACTTCTTGTTTAGGAAGGTTGACCTATTTAACTTCTGCTATTAATCTCAAGGATGAGAATGTATAATTGTTTTCGAGCACCCAGGATAGACGTTCATACTCGTTCAGGGCGCACGTCTGAACCGGTGTGCAACGTGCAACAACATGGCTGATAAGACAAAGGTTTGGGCAATGGGAAGTCTATGTTTGCTACTGAGACTGAAGGTAATACTGACGAGCGCGCGCACACGGTCAGTACTACTGTCAGTCTCTCCCACCATTTTCAAGACTGATGGACTGAGACTGATGTGATCAGAAAATACGGATCACATCAGTATTTTAGTCAGTCTGGCCATCAGTCCATCAGTACTGCCCCTACATTATCAGTCAGACTGTCAGTATTAATAATTACTTTATTAATACCGATAATCTGACTGACTGTGTAGGGGCCCTATAAGGGTCCTTTCAACCAAGCATAATGTTTTTCTACCTTGTGTATTATATTGCTATTTTTTTTAAATTCTACTAATTATTACTAAATATAGTGTGGACGTTTCATTTATAGGTAGTTAATCTCTTTGGGTTTTTCTTCTTGCCTATGTTTAAGGCCTTATTTGTTAGGGTCTTTATAACTAATTATAGGGTGTTAATAAGCATAGTAGTCGAGTGGAGAGCCTGTAATACGACATACTTCCCAGGGTGCGTTGTATCGTCAAATTGATAAGAATTCAAGAATGATTGTGCAAGAAAAGTTACTAGCGCTAGTTATTATTATTATTATTATTATTTTATGTGTCAAAAAATATTAGCTCTAATACCAATACAATTGTTGAATAGGCTACCACCGATCCTAGACCAGTAATTTAACACTTAACTGAATGAATTAATAGAGTATGAGAAAAAATTTAGCAATTAGTTACTTTTTTCACTATTATTCCATTAGATTTTTATTTCCTCTTATGTTCATAATTTTTCCAAGATTCGAATTTGAAGGTAATTAGGAGATTAGCGGATTCGACTCAACTCTAATAAGATTAAATGTGAAAGTTTAAAAAATTAAAACTATCATTTGGCCCGACTAAATACTGGCCGTCAATTTTTAGTAAATGAAATGATGTCCACCATGGTAAAATAATTACAATCTAAGTGCCAAACATTCGGCTTGGATACTATTTATTGCCACATCTAATTTGCTGCAGTGGGATCAGGATGATTCTGGATAATTCAGGATTAAAAAAATTAAAATGAACAACCTCATCAACATTTATTACTAATCCTCTTTTAAAATCTACAGGATTTCATAGGCTGGGAAGAGTTGATTATGATGATGATTAGCCAGAAGCCATTTTTTTGTTTGTTGAATTCAACCGTTGAAACTATTGAAGAGCATTCACATTCCCACTAATGAATAAACTCAAAGCTCCACACGCTGCAAAATAACAATAAAATATAAATTTTAGAAAAAATAGCATTAAAGTTCATATCATTCTTATACATAGTGGGAAATAAAAAAACATTTATTATGTTATAGAATTGTATGATTGAAAAAGCAATCAAATTATTCGTAGCTCCTAAATTACATGGAGTAATAATTGATAATGGTGGGTTGCCACCAATGCTCCCGAGATCTCTGGTTTTGTACTCGAGTCTAACTTACAAACGGTCTAAAACGCTGAAGAAACATTTCTGTATTCCTGGATGAAATGAAGTTGTATTCAAGATGAGTCCTCAAGTTGGTTTTATGTTGTACACACTAATCTATAATACTGGAAACTTACTTCCTGTGAGATCAACCCATCCTAATAGCGGAAAAAAAAAAATACTTAGCACTGTTTTACTAACCGTTCGGGTTGTACGCTTAAGTACTAATTACGCCAATGGGTTAGGAATTCGGAAGGTTGAATATAGAAGAAGTCAACCCGCATTTGCGTGGAGGGAGAGTGGAAAACCATACCAGTTCACCTGAGCGAGATACAAACCTCGATCTCCCCATCCTCGGTAGTCTAGCTCAACATGAAACTAGCGCGCTAACTACGCTACCGAGGTGGGTATTGGAGAAAACATTACTTTCTTTTGTCTCTCCCTTGTGGAACATCATCTTCTTGCCGATTCCATGAACAGATCGTCCGTATTTTACTTTATGGAGATTGGAGAGTTTTGATTATTTAATTTATGTTGAGTATGTCAACAAATTTATGTTGATAAAAGGAGATTTTATTTAAGACATACTTTATTTAGTCTATACATTATTATTATTTACTGACTTAATTAATACGGGCTGCAGACAATTAAATTTGTTAAAAATTGGTTAATATTTCTATAAAACAATATATTGACAATAGGTTATCAAAATATTAGATTATTAATTTATTAATTAATGTTAACGTGCTAGGTAGGTTACTTGACAAGTACATTAATAAGTTTCTTTGTATTGTACATACTACAGAAAACTGGTGCAGACGCTCAAGATGGTCCTACCAGAGCATCTTTTATTAGTTTATCTTTTAATAAGTTGTCAGATCCACTCCTATTTCATCGAAAGGAGTTTGACTAATTATTTAGTGCTACAAACAAAAATGCATTAACACTAAACGTATCATCAAAAATTTATATAAGTGGCTTATTTATTGCCATTTTATTTCCTTTAGGTCTTAAAATTCGAGACACTTAATGTTTCCAAGCGCTATCTTGATCAAAAATCCTTCAATATATTTTTCGAATGAGTAGACCTTGATTTGAATTCCGAGTAGTTGGGAAATACCAAATGGTAAACTTAAGATGTTAAAGCACTCGAGATGCCAAAGAGTATATAAAGAACACGTTTATTTAGTCCTTGCGACTCTGCTTATGGAAGCTATCAATTAGATTACCAGCTCACATTTCCATAACAGACAATTGGGGCTGTGTTTCTGATAGTTGTTAATTATCTGATGATCTCACACCTACATAACAGACACTGAGGGCTGTGTCATACATACCGAGTCATACATAACTTACTCTTTTATTCTTAAAACCCTAACTGCTTCTATTTTTCACACATTCGTCTACAGCATTTAGCCACGTCTTACATAGTTTACCCCTTCCTTTTGATCCACACACTCTACCTTAATATAATTTCTTCGTCACTCAATACACTCTCATCCTCTCAACAGATCCAAATCAACGTAAGACACTTCTTTCACATTTACCTATTGGGTTCCTTTTAACTACATTCCTTCAGCACACATTCATTACTGACTCTGTACATACGAGTTTGTCTACATACGTTTCTTATATCTCTTATTCCAATCGCATTAACCTTGCTCTTGTGTTTCTCCTGACAAACCCATGCTTCAAATATATTAAACCTTTGGTATACTTTGTATGATTGAGGATTTATTTTAGGTTTATTTTCAAG
Organism: Timema genevievae; assembly: GCA_902155825.1. Classification (NCBI taxonomy): domain Eukaryota; kingdom Metazoa; phylum Arthropoda; class Insecta; order Phasmatodea; family Timematidae; genus Timema; species Timema genevievae. The sequence goes on from CABFWO010006903.1 coordinate 27,278, forward strand.
AATCAAGGATAGTTAGCTTAAAATTAAATTAAATTAAATTTCAGAAAAGTAAATTGAACTATTATCATCTAAACCAAACTTCCCAGCCACAACAAAAAATTCACAGCTAATTTGTTTGACAAATAGAACGAAAATCTTGAACAAAAGTAGTATGTAATTCAATGTGATATCTATGTGATGGTATATTAATTACTGAAACATAATATATGTTCTTTAAATTGAAAAATTACAGCTGGACACGGAAATCAAACCCAGGTCTTCAGATGTCATTTTTCAATTTAAAGAATATGCTATCTAGATGCGGCTATAACCGCAATTATCAAGTGTAATAGTTTTGCTATTTAATTCATCTTAAAACATTATATACAATTGTTTTAAAATATAGTTTATTAAATAAAGTTGAAGATATAATTTTCATAACCAAATAATTAATTTATAGCTGATAACTTTGAGAGTTAAATAAATGTATTAAGTATTGGGAAAAATAACATGAAATGATTTTTTTCTTACCTAAAGTAATTCCGCTCACTAGATAAAATGACACCACACAGTTCATGTCTAAGAGAATCGGGAAAATAGAGTTGCCGACAATAGACGCCAACTTTCCAGACATATAAGACAAACTAACGGTCATGGCCCTGTTGGAATAAAAAACACAAAACATGTTAGTTGTCCACCAAATATATTTTTATTATAATAAAAGCATCAGAAATCATATGTTTCTTCTTTAGGAATAAGCTAAGCACACATTTTATGCTTCTGTCTGAACATAGAAAAACAGAAACAAAAGTTATTTTTATCTAAGTAATGTTTAAATAAGGATACTAAAAAAGTCCCTCACAAATAATATTATTGTTAATGATATTGTGACTCCACTAATCATATTATGGTTATTGCTGTTGGTCCCCACTAATCATATTATTGTTATTGCTGTTGGGTTTCCACTAATTATATTGTTGTTATTGCTGTTATGTCGCCACAAATAATATTATTGTTATTGCTGTTGTTTTCACTAGTAATATAATTGTTATTCTTGTTGTATAATCACAAAGCATACTTAGTGTTTTGATGACGAGTGTGAATGAATAGGTAAGGGAAGGTCAGGGAGTAAGTTTAAGCCGTAGCCCAACAACTAAACTGTTTGTGAGAAGATATGAGCTGGTAATAGGCATTCGTAAAATTCTGTTGGTTGCTGGTTATGCTTTGGTGGCGTGTGAAGACGAGAAGGTGAGAGTGGAGTTTTGGAATGAGCTCAGTGAAGTCTTGAATGCATGTGAATCGGGTGAAAGAATTATCTTGTTAGAAGATATGGATGGATGGGTGGGTACCCAAAGAGGGAGTTCAGAGAGAGTGTTAGGAAGGTCTGGTGATGACAGGGTGAACGAGAATGGTAGTGAGTTATTGAGTTGGTGTTTAGAAAAAGGTTTATTTAAATTTTGTGTCGAGCACATGCTTTAAGCACAAAGTTATTCACTTGTGTGCATGGCAAATGAGCATTCGAGAATGATGATTGATTTTGTAGTGTATGCTGAGAAACTTGGAAGTTTAATAAATAATGCCAGGGCTGTGCGCAAAGCTGAATGTGGAACGGAGCATTGCCTAGTGATCTCAGTATTTGAATTAAGTAGGAATTTAGTGAGAAGGGAGCACAATATTGCTAAGCAAGTAAGAATGAAAGTGGAAAAGTTGCAGGATAAAAGTGTGAGACCGTAATTAGCGGTAGATTTGGAAGAAGATTACATTTTGTAGAAGGTACAGTCAAATAATTTAGGAAGGACATTTTAGTATTAACACTGATGAACGAATGATAGAGCAATCATGTATCTTACATCGTCTTTTCTAACTATATCACCGTTAAAAATGAATAAACCAACATATGGTTATCAAGTACAAATTTCTATTACTTAATAAATATATTAAAACTGCTACAATGCATTTAGACTGGAATTAAACTCTGACATTACCTGACAATGACTAATAAAAAATGATATAATCTGGTGGAAGTTAACGTCGGTTTGCTTTATTAGGAAATCGGTAATCTTATGACATGTAATTTAATGAAGCACTCATGTCTAATCAATAATAATCCAGGGTAGACTTCAAATATCCTTGGAGGAGAATATGCAGGATAATATAGCATAATCAGCAGGTGATTATTTGTGATACGAATTTGATTACACTTTATCAGAATATTTATATTTTACAGAGAAAGACTATACCTTCCAAATAGTTGACTGGTTTGTAGATACTGCCAAATGCCTTCTTGAAATATATAACAAGATCGAACTAATGCATCCCTTAATCATTGCACATAAGGATTTAAGAAAAACCACACACTGCCACATATGTAAAAACCATATTAGGAAGAGGCCGAACCTCTTAGATATCATTCACATATTACATTATTTTATTGCGGGAGTAGCAATTTGGGATGTATATTAACAATAAAAACCATAATAATCAAAGAATGGTAATCTATGTCTCTAAAAATATGATAATGTCTTGATACTGGAATCTTTAGTAGAACGCTACGAGATCCTTTCACAGGGGAATACGTCTTCATTAAGGGGGCCGCCTCGGTAGGCGAGAAGTCGCCATGCAGACCTTCAGAAATCCCGTCATATTTAATCAGTAATACGTTATTTTAAAATATAGTTCACGCCAAAATGAATACAAAAGATTCCAACAGGGCTATGTTTGCTTAACAACTCTCTATTTTTAGTTTTAATAATAGAAATAAAATCGTGAAAATGTAATAT
>CABFWO010006904.1:9574-30029 GCA_902155825.1 Timema genevievae
CCCCCCCTTTCTATATTTAATATCATACTGATACAATGCCAAAATTATAGTCAACCTAGCTGTTGCTATTATTGGCACTCCTCCCTTAAAATCCAAAAAAAAATTTCAACTGTTTATGGTCTGTGAGCAAGGTAAATTTGTGACCGGCTAGGTTCATGTGAAACTTTTTAAGGCCAAATATAATAGCACTCGCTTCCCGCTCTATTTCAGCATAGTTTGTTCACTCTTTGTATTCTCGAGCCAAAAGCAATAGGGTATTCCTCCCCATTGGGCATTACATGCGAAATTACTGCGCGGACTCCATAAGGTGAGGGATCACGTGCCAGTATAATAGCTTAACAGCGTCATAATGATTAATCAATTGCTAGTTAGTAGCTATCTCCTTTACCTTTTAAAATGCTCTTTTACGTGGTATGTCCACTTCCAAGGATGTTTCACCTCTAACAGCTCATGCTTTGGTTTTAGCACCGGGGACAAGTCTGCCCAAAAAAAAAATGAATAGTAACCAATAAATCCTAAAAATTATCTTAGCTGAGAAACTTCCATCGGTGCAGGAGCCTCCATGACTGCTTTAAGTTTACTTTCTGTGGGATGCCTCCCTTCTACCTTTACTTTGAACCCCAAAAACTCAATTTTCTTCTTAAAAAACACTCATTTACTTTTATTTTATATTTATTTAGTTTTCTTAAAACCCTAATTGTATTTTCTTTACATTACACTAGGGTTGATCCAAAAATGACCAAATCATATAGATATGAGATAGTCTCAGGTAATCCTAACAGAAATTGGTCCATGACAGACTGAGAAATAGCTGGCGCTGGAGCTACCCCAAAACTTAACCTCGTATATTGGAACAGCCCCACCTGGGTATTGATAGTAAGTAGTGGCCTAGATTCTGGACTAAGCTCCAACTGTTGGTATACATTGTTAAGATTTATCTTAGTATACCACTTTCTCCCTGGCAACGATACAAATATTTTGAAATATTGTGTAACTGATAGTGATCTCTGACACTGTTGAGGTTAATAGTAATACTATAATCCCTATACAGCCTAATTCCTTTACTATCACCCTTTTAAACCACTACCACTAGTGTGGCCCACTCGCTGTGCCTCACTTGAACTAAGATGTTTTCTTGTTGTAGTATAGATAGCTCCACTTCCACCAACTCCCTTTTAGCTTAAGGAACTGGTCTTGGCTTACAAAATTTTGCGGTCACGCCTTGTTTCAAAGCAATCGACGCTTGAAAACCTTTAATGATGCCACCTTGTGATTTAAAACAGTTTGGAAAGTCCTCCTTAAATTCATTCACCCACTTTGAAATACCTCGTTTTTTATTTAGTTCTAGACCTACTTATTTGACCTACCATCCCTCCTTGACCTATCATCTCCTTCCAATTTAATTTGATGCAGGTGAGCCAATCTCGGCCTAATAATGATGCACTGTTGTTACCTTTTACAATGAGTGTAGGCAAGCTTTTTTACACTGAACCTTCGTACTCTCCTGACACTATTACCTTACCCAACATCGGCAAGGCCTCCCCTGTGTATGTGGAAAGATTAACCTTACATGGTGAGTAATTCCCGTTTGGGAAATTATCTTGAAACTTTTTCTAGACATTAATGTCACTTCTGAACCCACATCAACCTCAAACTGGATTACTATCCACTTTATTTTAATTCCCATTATGAAGTTATATTTAATTGAATTCACCCCCTTAACCTCAAAATGACCGTTTTTTGAACACTATTATAAAAAAGGCCAAATTTATGGTGTGGTTCTTCCTCACTCGACTCATCCCTATCCTGAACCTGATTGACCTTCTTTGAGCACATCTTCTTTAGATGACCCTTTTGATGACAAACATTACACCTATATGCCTTAAATTTGCATTCCGACGCTACTTGATTTTTATAACCGCACACGAAACACTCCCTTCTCCCTCTTGAAAAATCTTCCTTCTTCTCTTTTCCCTTCCATCTTGGGAAAATCTTGGAAATTTGTTGCACTCTTTCCTGTTGTTGCATCGGTCCCAACATCATAGATTCCTTTTGCGCTGCCTCCAGGGAAACTGCCATCGCCACTGCCTGCTCATTGGTCACTGTAATGTCACCGATTATTTTCTCTCTTATAGCATTATTATTAATCCCACAAATTAACATATCATATAAATGGTCATTCAAATTCACCCCAAAGTTGCAGTTACTGGTCATTTTCCTCAGTGTTGCAATATATTGCGAAATAGATTCATCAGGAGCTTGCAATCACCTGTGGAATTTAAAATGTTCTGACCTGAAGGAGGGCTTTGGAAAAAGATGATTTCCCACCAAATCCACTAGTTCATCAAATCTTAGTTCCGATGGTTTTATAGATGTACACAAGTCTCGTAATAGGCCAAATGTTTTGCGGCCAATTACTGTGATTAACATACAAATTTTGTTTTCTTCCTCGATTTTATTGCACTTCATCTAGTTTTCAAATATTTATATATATGCCGACCATGATTCTTCCTCCACCCGTAATTCCTCCATTGAACCGACGCCGCCGTCATTTTACCCTAGTTTTCTTCTTATTGTCATGTCAATGGTTCAGATCCTCATCACCATTGTACTGTTCGAAATAGATGGGCACAGGCTACTCGGTTTGGAATGACAGGATCTCTATCTATTTAACAGTAATACCCAGCATCTTCTGTTTACCAGTACCAGTACCCACGCTATGCATCAACTTTTAGTCTATTTTTGACTATTGTCAGTGCCCTGATCCCTAACCCATTGAAAGAGCGAGGTTTTTCATTGTATAGACTTGTGAAATATTTCTTACATGCTTAAAAGCATGCAAGCGGTCATATCTGGGTTCATCCTTCCAAACCATGTTGATTTTTTTGGTATTTCTATCAACCTTTACTGTTTGAGTTGCAATGTTTTACTCAAAATCACATTTCTATGGACACACCATGAAATAATAATAAAAATCATCATCATCATCATCATCATCACAGTTTCCTGCCACTGGCAGGGTCTTGTCTCGAATATATCATACATCCATACCACCTCAATCTCAACCTTCTCTATCCTATCCTGCAGAGGTTCCTCTCTCTCTCTCTCTCTCTCACCCTGTCCATCCTTGTCACTCCTACCTAGCCTGTCTCCTGCTCTAATCCCTTTCCTTCATCCCCCATGTTTCTGATGCATACAGCAATATTGGGACATCTCTACCCCAGACCAGACTTCTGACACTTTTGTAAAAGGCCTCTCCTTGCCTCCCTCTCCTTGCCTCCCTCTCCTTTTCCTCTACCACACTTCTCATGTATTTTAAACTTTTCACTCTTTTTTACATTAAACTACGTTGATACTACCACCTCATTCTGTACATCCAACTGCTCCTGGACTCCTAGCTCCTTGTTTACTCACACAATCAGGTCATCTGCAAACACCATTATTTTCATATTTCCTACCACCTCTTTCATCATTACATCCATTACTACCACTAACAACAACGGTGACAGTGTGCTTCCTTGTTTCAAGCCATTCCTCAACTCAAACCATTCCGTCCGCTCTCCTCCCACTTTCACAGTGCACACCTCCCTTGTACCTTTATCTCACTCTCCCCACTATTCCATCTTCCACCCCTTTATTTTTCAACTCTTCCCACACCTTAATTCACCTTATTGCACCATATTTCTGCACACACCGTAATAAGCCTTTTCCATGTCCAGAAAAGCTATCAGCAGATCTTTCCTGACTCGTATTGGTGTTCCTGCAACTGTCTGACGGCGAATATTGGGTCTGCTGTGGACCTACCTGGTATGAAGCCATACTGCTCCTCCAAACTTTTTACTTTCCTCTCTAGCACTTTCTCATATATCTCTGCACAATGGCACATTAGTGTCTCTCCCCTATAATTCCCACTCTTCTTCCTATCCCCCTTTATAAACATTGGGACAGTCAGCCCCTTCTTCAAGTCTTTCGGAATCCTCCCCTCACACACTTTATTCATTACTAGGGTCATTCTCCTCCTTTGCTTCTCCCCTCTACATTCATCAGCTCCTCAAAATGCTCCTTCCGCATCTCTTCAGTTTTTCTTTTCTATCCACCTCATTTCCATTCTTGTCCACCATTACAACACTTTCTTCCCTGTTCCTTCTTCTACTTTTAGCCATGTTATACAGCACTTTATTACTTCCCTTGCTATCCATCCGCTTTCATCATTATTGACCACTTCTCCATCCAGCTTCTCTTTTCTGTCCTCACATTCTTGTTTGCTTCCTTCTTTATTGCTTTTTACACCTCCTTTTCTTCCAATGCTTTCAGTTGGAACAACTCCCTGATTGCCCTATCCTTGCCCACTGCCTCCCTCACTTCCGCATTCCACCAAATAGTTTCCTTCTATTTTCCCTTGTTGCTTGTTCTCCTGCAGACTTCTTCCGTTTCCTCCACCATTAACCTTCTGAATCTTCTTCATTACTCATTCCCTGTCCCCAGCACACCCCTTAGTACATTGTCCTCTATTATACTGTCGGACTCCTCTCTATAGTATTCCTCTTTCAATTTCTATGCCCTTGTTACATATTTACCCATTCTATCGACGTTCTGAGACCAACATAACCTTCGGAGTAGGTCTTACTCTGTCGCTAGGTAGCACACACACAAGTTAAGACAAAGATGCCAGAATAAATTGCTGACTACAACAAGAAAATATTCAACAGAAGACTCGTCAAGAGGGCTTAATTAGTATCTTCAGTTTAGTCTGTATTAATGAACACAGAGATTGTAAATAGTAACGGTAATTTTAATCCTTAATATGTATTTAATAATAGGTCCTCACTGAGGATATGTAATGTTACGTTATAAGTATTTGTAATAAAACCACAAATGTAGTCAGACTCTTTTAAGTCCTGACCTCTATTCAATACAATAAACATCCAGTATCTATATACCATCACTTGTATTGAATTCAGTAAATAACATCAGGCTCTCATACAAATCAAGCCTCCTTCAGGCTTCTCACTGCATGAGTTGTATCCTTCAACTAGTCCTCTCTTTGTTGAAAACTTCCGTCCTCTGAAAAACATCAGGTTTTACCTCTCAGTCTTCTGTGATGCCCAAGATTTGACCCTGAAGAAAACTAGGATAACTACGTCCTCCCCTCTTCCAAACTCCTCTCTCGTATCCTGGGTACATTTCAGCACAAAGCTCACTATTTCCTCTGCCATAGATCAGCTCACCTCTTCCTCGACCTTTCTACGCTCTGATACTCACCGTCCCGCGACATTCTAACTCTGACCCAACACTCACTACACTTCCCTGGATCCCAGATTCCCTCATGCACTATCTCAGAAGAACATGTTTGACTTCTCTCTGACCCCCATTTCTCTTCCTTCTGTACGTTTCAACTCGCAGACCTGGCTGGATCACTGTATACAGCCTCCGATGGTATTACATCCATATCCATGATGTTTTTTCATACCAATTTGTCCACAAGTACGTAATCCAAAACTGATATATGAGCACTGTACCAGGTCACTTTGCGACTTCCTTTTCTTAAACCATGAGTTCCCCACCACCCGCCAATTTCTTTCTCTCTCCTTCCCCAGCCATTTGCCACAAGTACCTCCACATCATCTTGACATGATCATTTAACATGTCAACATTATTATATTGGTGTTGGATGCCGCAAATTCTCACACTTCAAAAATACTTAGTTTCCTTTCTGGTTTCTATGGTTGGTACTAATTGTAACACAGTACTAGTCCCAAAGTAAGCACCAACATTTGTTATATCTATCTGACATATTTGAATAAATGTGGGTAAGAAACTGGTCCAAGATTGCTTTATACTTACCATCAAACAAACAAATTTGATTTTAATATATATATATTTGGTTGGATTGGCACCATGACTTGGAACACCCTGTTGCACAGTTGGAATGGAAATAAGTTTATTAATTTGGTAAAACTTTGATTTTAACCAAAATGTATCTAGGCTCTAATAGAAGATAGAACATGATGTGTAGCCATTGTTTTGATTGGTAATAACTATCCTAAAGATGAATATTGACATGACTTGTATAATTTACTGCACCAACAGTTTGGTGAAAGCTTGTACTAGGATATAGAAAATACATATTTGTTTGTATTGACATTTTCAAGTAAAAAATAAAACAATATCTATGCTCATTTAAAATACTTAAATATCACAATTCAGAGCACCACTTTACCTCAAAACATAGTAAGCTCCTCAAAAAATACTACTATTCTCATCAATCAAAAGGCTTACAAACAGGGCTGAGAAGTGAGTAGTGATTCGCTTAGTGAAGGGAGTCATGATTAGCCTGTCTCACTGGCAATAACAATATAATTGACTATTGGACAGTCCAGCACTGGCAGTAACAACATAACAGAGAATTGGATACTGGCAGTAAGAACATAACAGAGAATTGGATACTGGCAGTAAGAACATAACAGAGTATTGAATTATGGGAGTAAGAACATAACAGAGAATTGGATACTGGCAGTAAGAACATAACAAAGTATTGAATTATGGGAGTAAGAACATAACAGAGTATTGGATACTGGCAGTAAGAACATAACAGAGTATTGGATACTGGCAGTAAGAACATAACAGAGTATAGGACAGTTCAACACTGGCAGTAAGAACATAACAGAGTATAGGACAGTCCACCACTGGCAGTAAGAACATAACAGAGTATAGGACAGTTCAACACTGGCAGTAACAACATAACATTGTGTTGGATAGTCCAACACTGGCCAGGGGACAACAAAATAGAAGTGACAGCTTTCTGGGAAATGGATAAATATCCTCTATGTCAATACCAAGAATTCACCTTCATTTAGTGATAGACTTAAGATCCACACCTAGTAACTCCTGTGCTTCTCTTTTATCCGACTTTGTATCTTCCCCTTCTAAATCATGTAAACGCACCAATACATCACCATCTTGGACTATTGTTGTGATATTCCCTTTCTCTTAGTCCTATATACAACTTAACATTCCTGGTGAAATACAAATGTTGGCACACATTGAGACCAAGTTGCCCTCACATAATCAACATTAGTTTCACTAGTCCTGTCAAATTACACTTTGTTCTTCCACATATCCTAAAATACCCTGTTAGATTAGTTTATTGATTGCTCGTATGGATACAGTCAAATACAAACTATGCTGAGGTTTGAAGAAGGGCTGCAATAATTTGTTTCTTGTTTTGTCAATGGTTATCTTGTGCTATGGTTCAAGATTAGGATGTCATTTATTTGATCAATTGTTTTTAAATTGTTTTTACCTTTAAAAAAAGGTGGTAATGAAATCTATCCTTAATTTTGCTACTTTACTTCCATTACTGTTTGCAACCTGGGTCACTTTTCTATTCAAGCCATATATTTTCCACTACCGGCTTGCTAGGCCTGCTGTAGCTTCGCATGTCCTATAATTTAACTTAAGACTGGGACAGGCACAACATCCAGTGCCCGGCCGTTAATTTAGCAATGAGAAAGGGTAAACCCACATTTCACCAATGGTTAAATTTGTTAGCCATGTCGGGAATTGAACCTGGGACCCTTAGTTCCGTAGACAGACACACTACCAACTGAGCTAAGGTGTTGGATCTATATACTTTTATTCTAGTGTATTTACAAATGTGTACTGATTACATTCCCACACTCTCCGGGTCACAAAACACAAGTAGATCCATAGGGAAATAATTGTGTGTGTGTTTTTAGCATAGCTTTAGCAAAATGTATCATTTTAAATTGTTTACTTGCCACAAAAAATGTTAATGTTATATTGATTATAAATATTATAAATAATAGAGCAAATTACTAAGTACACTGAAACAGGGCGTGTGCTCCTATTGTCAACTTCTTTTCAAAGAGTGTAGCTTTTCACTTTGTCATATTGACTTTCATTTGGTAATGTGGATTTTGTTTGGGTATTATCTATTAAGAATTTTTAACAGCAGAACCTTAAATGAATGGTTCCACCTCTGTTAATTTTTGTTTTTTGCAATTACCTATGTTTCCTTGATTTTTTATATTCTTATACAACATTCAACCCATATGAACTGTTTCAGTTAAACATGAAATGTTTTAAAACTAGTTGGATCCAGTCAAAACTAGCTCAATAGAAAGACTTCGGCTGAGAGAATGTTGCCTAACTCTGATCTGAATACTTAATACAAGTATTTCACAAGGACTTGATAGATTACTAAATTTTAACTAAGTATTGCGGTTTTTTAAACTCACATCAAGAATGCCAATGCTTTTTGCCCTTTAATGCATTCGGGAAATTGTTCACCATAACTCATTTTGATATAAAATAATTGTCTTCCATAAAAATAGAAATGTGACTACTTTTTAAAATCTCTTGTAAATGGTATAACTATTTAAAATATTTACTCCTATTTGATTAATTTTCTAATATTAATAAAATAATAGAATTTAATATTTCATTTCACTGTATCTACCCATTTTTTTTATGACTTTTGTAACTAATCAGAGAGAATATTGCTATCAAGCATACTGCCTCATAATATATTTATATGTTTGGTTGTATAAAAAAACTACCTGAAGCAATGTAAGTGTTTGGTTTATTAAATATTGGATTAATATTTGTTAACGATTAAAATATCTATATATATCCTAGGCTATTTGTATTTATAAGAGTTTAAGTTGGGACTTGGAAAGCTCTTGTAATAAAACATTGCTGATAATTATATATTCATGTTATAAAAAATGTCAGGCTGTATTGAAAGCAATCTTTGTTCCAAATTTTCTCAGAAGACATTCTTGAATTGAAGCTGTTTTAACTTGTGAAAACTTATTTTAATGAATTTTGTGTTGTAGCTCTAACATACGGTATACTTAGACATGATCATGCACAGACAACTACTTACTAAATGATTCTTTTTTTACTTGCTTTTCTTTTCATATACTTGGATATCCTTCTGAAGTCGTTCCAGGTAAAACTACACTTTTCCAAGTATTCTCAGCATTCTACTAACTTACATTTCTAGTTATCTTCATCCATGCATCATATTATTATTTGATTTGAACTTAACAATTATTGCTTGACATTTATTAACTAATGTATGTTCTTTTTATTATGTTGTATGTTTAATGTAGTAAATAGTGTAATTTTTTTGCAGAAAATTGGGGACATTTTATTTTGCATTGTGTATAACAAAATTAACTGTTGGCACTACATTATTTGTTGACTAGCTAGACCATTAATATTTTAACAATTTAATTTCGTATGTCTTGTTAAACTTAGAATTTATAAACAGAAACAATGTGTAATGTCTCATAACTTGATAAAAATCAAAATGGGACATGGGCATTGGTTTTTTGTAAAAATACAGAATACAAATATATTGATAATTTTGTTAATCTATGACCCTGAGTGATCAATTTGAGAAGTAGTTGAAGTCCTGTGCGAGAAATATTTGTCCCAATGTTACTTACTGTGTTTTAAAGACAAAAATTATTATTTTTTCTTTGTATTTAGGGCTTGACCTGATTAATGTAATTAATAATATCACTCCCCCCCACCCCCCTTCATCGCTTCGTACACCTATTTGGGTTGTATGCTTTTTAAATCAATCAAATCAAAATCAAAATATATCAAAAGGGCTGATCGTCCCAGCCCTAACTTTTTAATATTATCAACCAAAATACCATCCTCTGTTTTTAAATGAAGCTCATATTGCACAACATATTACAAATATGAACATTTGCCACAAGGGGCTTAGCACAAGCACACCAGCCATTAATGTATCCTAATAAATTATAAATATTTTTTAATTCATAGATCACAAAAACCATACTATCCTTTTTTTTTCCCCTAAGAAAGTGGATGCTACTTTTTATTGTATTTAAAATATGAAACATTTGATAGTTGTGGTTCAGAAGCCATAATTAACCTAAAATTTGGAAAATAAAAATAATAGTTTTAATTAGGAGGGATAGCCAGCACACTTACCTTGGTGATACTGGAGTAGAAATTGTTTAGATATAACACTAAAAAACACAAAAACACATTTTTAAGGACAAGCTTTCACTGTCACAAACAGCTTCAACAGGTCAATAGAGTAGACTGATGTTCTTGGTTGAACTGCAAAGTTGACTGTCCACAGCTGAACCAAGCAGTTCAACCAAGAGCATCAGTTTACTCTCTTGACCCGATGAAGCTGTCTGTGTCAGTGAAAGCTTGTCCTTAAAAATATGTTTGTGTGTTTTATAGTGTTTTATCCAAACAATTTCTACTCCAGTATCACCAAAGTATATGTGCTGGTTATCCCTCCTAATTTAAACCATGATTTAGCCTAGTGCTCTATTCCAAATAACCGGAAATAGATAATAAAAATTAAAATAAAACACACATACAATATTATGTATCATATTTGTCTAAAGATTTTGAATTGTATTCCAAGTACTAAACATAAGTTTGAACACCAAAATGAACCAGATTGGTTAATACATAAGTTATGAATATTTTAATTAATTACAACCCATAGCAGAGCAACTCTTTTAGCACAAAACACATTTTTTTAATGGTCCTATGGAGTCATTGATGCACAGAAAAATCTAAAAAAATAAATAATTGAGCTCTAACTTGATGAAACTGTTAGATATTACGCAGCTAGCCTGAGGACAGGCAACCTTTCACACTATTTCATCAGCGCACATCCTTGGAAGCTGATATATATTGCGCAGCTAAACATGAGAACGGGCAAAAATGCAGTATTTCTGCAGCGTACATCCTTAGAAACACAACCATTTAAAATATGATATTGCTAAACATCTCTCCTCGCAGCCTTGAAGCTAAAAGCACTCATGGAAATGTGTCCTGATGGAACTAGTGGTTCATTGTAGTTTATCAATATTTTGGATGTCCTTACAGGTAGAAAATATTGAAAAGTTGATATTCTTCTTCTGCAGGCTACACACTGTTGTTATTGTCCATAGATTCAATACATCAAAATTTATGTTGACTTGACAAAATTGGCCAATTATCGTGACGGACTACACGTTTATCTTCTCTAACACAGCGCGAATAACAACAAAATCACAAACTAGCTAACGCTTGTACATGTCTAGCAAAGCTTGGAAGATAGAAACGATCATTAGTCACAGAAATAGCCGTATCAAGTATCACTATCCACTCTATTCAGCACATTGTGCACCACTATAATAATAACACTTAAATATGAATATAATCTGCAACGTTTTCCCTTCTCGAACCTCCCAACTAACTCCTACACTATTAAACCAGTAGGCTCTATTACTTACTGGTTCTAAATATATCTTCAATATATGTGTTTGTATCTGTTTCATATAGATACATGTTAGTTCATGTACAATATTTCGAAACTCTTAGGCTATAAAGATCAATTACAAATTTATGAGTTACTAACCTTCAAAAAGCGGTATCAGCAGTTGCATGGTATGGACAGTATGTGTACCAGTACCCCCGAAGGTACGCAAAGACATCTTGGGGAGTATGCAAAATTTTAAAAAATACATATAAACACTCATACAGGGTAGCACAGAAAGTCTCGGCACATTTAATAACACCAAATATTTACTATATTAATGACTAAATGCTTCAAATTAAACTTAAAATAACAACAAACTATTGACAATTTTCTACATACCTTTGAATTATTCACTTTTTTTAAACAATGTCCTTAATATGGCTATCATTGTATGCACTTCTCAAATCTTGACATAACTTTGCATAATGTTTCTTGTTGAATTGCTTTAAGTTCCTTAATTGTTCTTGGGTGAGTCATGTAAACATGACTATTCAACTTGCCCCACAATAAGGAGTCTGTGTCGCCCACCTGGGTTGTGACGGGGCCGCTCAGAGTAGGCTGATGTTCAGGTTGTGTGGGTCATTGCCCCATCTTGCTGGAAATACATGTTGTTGGTATCCATTCCCTTACGTTGCAGTTAAGGGGCCAGAAAAGAAGGGGAAGTGCCTCACCAAATGTTTCCTGATCACCGCGTTTCACAAGACTTAACAGCTCCAGACTTTTCTTTCTGGGGTACGTTAAGAGTCATGTTTACACCACTCACCCAAAAACAATTCAGCAACTTTAAATATTATGGTGGAATTTGAAGCAATTCAACAAGAGCCATTGCACTAAGTCATGTCAAGATTTGAGAAGCACATACAGCAGTGTATGGCATATAACGCCTATATTAAGGACATTGTTTAAAAAAGATGAATAATTCAAAGACGATCTAAAAAATTGTCAATCATTTGTTGTTATTTTAAGTTTAACTTGAAGCATTTAGTAGTTAAAATAGTAAATATATAGTGCTATTTAATGTGTCAACACTTTCTGCCCCACCCTGTATAACTTATTATTTGGGATGTAATTTATTTTATTTATTTCTGAGATACTTCCAGAATATGTATAACTTACATAATACACTGACAGCTTTGGGGATACAATGTTTAAGATATCTGGGGGCACACAAACAAGGTTGATAACACTGGAGATAGATAGACTGGATTACTGGTGGAGGGATTTCCTCTAAACCACCTTCCTCATCCCAACCCCTTAAACTAAGCCACAATAGCCTTAGTGTTAAAATGTAATATTGAAAAAAAGTCATAAGATTAGCACATTATCTAGTCCCTAAAATAAGTTTTCTAATTATTTTATATATTTTTAAATCAATGTTGTAAATAGTTAGTTTGTAAGAAGTTTATGTTTTCTTTTATTCTTTTTTTTATATTTATTATGCAAACAAAACTATTTCTGCTTAGTACTTAAATTGTTATTTTGTCAACAATTCTAAGCTAGTAAATAGGTACCTTATTCTTCTGAGATTGTTCACTCTGCATGAGGTGAACTTTGTCATTATTTGGAACAATAGTGTTTCAAGACACACAATTTCTTTAAAACTGTAACTATTTATTGCAACGGTGTCAATCCATTAAGTTTACCTTTTCACTTGGATTTCCACCAAACTGGTTTTTATGATAATAGCAAATGACTAAAGGAAAGTGGATTCAAAATTAATATACTAAGGAAATAAAATCCTATAGTGGTTTTTGAAAAAGGGAATAACTAATTTAACAAGATAATTTGGTGTCTATTTTGTTATATTTTTCTTCAAATTATGTTTTTGAATTGGTCCAAAACATGAATCATTGCCTAGTTACTAAGGTATATATCAGACATTAAACTGTGGTATAAGCATATGCACCAACAGAAGGATGCAAGCCAGGCCCAGGATCAGGATCAGTCACATTATTGGTATAAAAAAAATGTTTGTTTATTAGAATAAATTTGATTACTCTTTGTTCTATCATTTAACAATTATTATTTTTAACAACTTCTACAAAATTCTGATTGGTTTCTATAAGGTGGGAGTGTAGAGGATACGAGAAAAGATATTGACAGGTACTCAACAAATGTTGATATCACCATGTAAAGAAAATTAAACTCTCGGTTTCTGCTGGAGTAATATTTGGTTTATTCTTGCCAAAAATATGTTTTGATTAAAAAAAAACCTGCAAAAACTCCATTCTTTTCTCAGGTTTCTTTCGCTCCCATGTTAATATGTTTTTAGTTCTGCTCAACATAGATAAATTTGTAAAAGAATTAATGTCCGTACTGGATCTTATCCATACATTGTTGATATTATCACCATATCACTCACTGCAGGATGTGTTAAGCACCCCCTGTATCGATGGGTGAAATGTGTCTTCATGAGCATATGTTTTTATATATATTATCATAATTTATAGCGTTTTCATATTTTATGGTTAAAAAAAAATCGAAGTCAAACAATTTGTTACAGAAAATTGATAATTTAACAAAATGTATCCTTCATGTCATGTGGATAAGAGGGGCATGAGAAAATGCTGGTCATTACCAAAAAAAAATTGCCAAAAATCATACATATTAGCTGTGTACAATGGATTTGGAAATAGCGCCATACAGAGTTTCTTGGCCACGATCTTTGGTTTAGTGAAGAGGTCATTAAATAAAGGATTTGCCACATTTAAGTGCCACTTTTAGTGCCATGAGCCGATCTGATCGGCTCCGCCCACAATATCGCTAAGAGTGACATGATTCGATTTCATCGGCTCTGCCTACTATCGCTAAAAGTACCATGATCCTATCTGATTGTCTCCGCCTAATACCGTTAAAAGTGCCATAGCCAATAAGGTCGGCTCTCTAGACTTGCCCTAGTTCTCGCTTTACCTGATAGGTAGTGTAGTAGTGTTATATATCAGTAGGAAGAGAACATTTCCCTCTTATTTTATATAAGGTTGGCAACAAAAATAAACCATAAATAGTTGTTATTAGAACTGGGAGCTTAGTACATTTATAATGGTGGACGGTCATGTATTCACTGTGCTAAGTGCAACGCCGGTTTACATACGAGCTGCGTGGAAAACGTAAGTGTGGCTAACATTCATACTGATGTAAACAGTTTTCAAATGTACGGGTTGAATTGTTCTGAGTTTAGGAAAATACACTAACTAGATTTTCATGTTATGTCATGTGAATGAAAAGATTTCTTCACCAATGAAAGTAAATAGGTGTAATAACTTTAACTTTATAAATGTATATAATATGTAAAAAAATATATTAAATTATTCATTATCAAAGGTTTATTGAAAAACGTATTCATTATGTGTAGTAGGCCTAAATATTTATTCATGAGGAAAGCAATATAATAAATCTTGCTTTAAGGTAAGCAATAATGGCCCAAAAATATCTAATGTAGGATATTGAATAAAAATTTCTGTAATTCCTATTTATAATAACATTTATTCAAAATTTTATTTTTTTGTATAAAACTAAATGCACTACAATGAAATAACAATGAAATGTATAGGTCCATATATTTTTTAAATATGTTATTTAACCTTAGTTTTGGAAAAAAATAATAATTTAGAAATCAAATCATTTTAATTAAATTGTATTAATTTATTATTATTAAGGAACAATACATGCAAATTAAAATGATAGAAGAATCAAAATAATCACTTCATAAATAAAGATTTGGCGAATTTTCTTGCAAATCCTTACAAAAATGAGGAAATAGCTTTGGCATTCTTTACACAAAACCTAACAGGCCTCTGGAACTCTTTGCATGTGAATTCTAGAATAGGCATGGCACTTAAAGGGTTAAAGTTCTATACTTATGTTTTTATCATTGCTGGGTGTAGAAAGATAACATTTGTACAATTGTACAGAAATAGCAAAGCTTGAGAGATTGAAATGATACTTAGGTTACAGATAAAGCTAGTGTCTGTGTTACCAATGATGGCACAAGGTCACCGCCATGATCTTTGGTCACCATTACTACATTACCATGTTAGTGTTGTGGCCATATTGCTATGGTTACTAAATGATTGCTATCACCATTTAACTTGTAACGCCGTGTGACTAGGTTACCGGAACTCTGGATCTGAATATCTCTCCATTTTGCTCCAGGGTTCATGTATCCCTAGAGATTGGGGAAATTCCCCTGCACATTAAATTGATTTGTATGTTTATTGATGAAATTAACGGTTCTTCTATCTAGACACTTTTGGCTCTGAGTTCCCGCACTTGCAATCTTGATTTTCCTTGCTACCCAGCTACATTCCCATAGACTGGGTAATAACCTCCACTGCACTTTCTACACAACGTCTCAGGCATGTTCCACTGTTGCCAATATCCTCGAAACACAAACTTTAACTGTTCGCCATGTCCAAATTCTTGAGCTGGTACAGCGCGACCCACAAGCTGTGCAAATGCTGTAGACACACTGGTGAATGGCAAGTAATGGAGTGGGGGGGCGTGAACAATGAAGTCAGCATGACAACAAATGTCACATGCCTTGATGAAACATAATCAAGAAATATGGTATGAGGTATACTTAGATGGTTTCATCACTTTGATTGTTTGATGTTTCGGGAACACCCAACAGCAAAACTCAAATTTATTTATTTATGCTTAAAATAACTAAGAACTAAGATACCATTACTTAGGACTAAATTCCTTAAAGGATTTGGATCATATAAGTATAAAACTAATTATTGAATAATGTTTCAAATATCATGCTTGTCTAGGCCTAATCTCCATTGATAACTGGCTCCATGGTGTAAGGATCAATGCACCTGGCTACAAACCTAAGGGTCCCGGGCTCGATTCATGGCTGGTACATTGGGTATTTTTTCTCTTTGTCCCAACGGTCATCAGGGTTTGGTTAATTAGGCTCAAGTTAGGTTTAAGATGCCCACTGGCCCACACCTCCATATTCATTATCATCACATCATCTCTCTGCGGTAAGATGTTTATAGGCTACAACCTCCGTAGGTGTACCCTGGGCAGCGCTCTGTTCCACCAGCACGACAAATTGTCTATATACAGGCGACCAGACTGGATGTCATGTCCCTCCCAGTCAGTAAGTCCATACACTAAAGAAATAAACACCTCCATTAATCAATACAACATGACTGTAGTAGCAAATATCTTATATTACTTATATCAGACAGCTCTAAATTAATAACAGGTGAATGTGTCAAAAGTAACTTTAGGGGCAAAGTACCAATTTACAACCGCCAAATTCAAATCTTGCCATCGTAAACTATACAATTATTTTACTTTAATTGAATGGGTATTATTTGACATGGAATAACAAGTGCAGATTTTAATGAATCCATTACAGTTAGCTTCTCAGTCAGAAATAAAAATAAGGGAGAGATGTAATACATTATTGTCGATTGGTTTAATTTACTTGTTTAGCTTGGTTAAGACAGGTTTACAGAAAGAGGCTTTTTTACATAGTTTTCCATTCACTCTCTATGCAAATTGAGGAACATATCCTCTCAATTTTTCCTTCTTCATATCTACCCTGTTATCATATTATCTTGCCATCTATTCAGGTTATACGCCCATGTATTAATGCTATGTGTTAGGGATGAGGAAGGTTGAATTTTTTGGTTTAGAATTGTCTTGTTTAGAATTTTGAGTTTGAAAGAGGAGTAGGGGGCCTGTAGATCCTTAGATAACTCATTTTTAAGTACCCAAATCCTTTAAATATTACGAAATTAATATTTTAATTAATTTCTTTGGCAACAAGTGTCTTGGAGGTATGTTTTCAATCATATATGCATTCATATTAGAAGGTAACAAGTGTTTCTTCAAATAAAAATACACATAAGTAGCCTTTTACCTGTTGCTTGATCTTTGATTTACATAGATAAGGCTAGTTTTATATTCATGCATAGCGCTTGGCTAATAGTTAATAATGCACAATTCATAATTAAAATGCGACTATTTATAATAATGACTAAGTCTAGTAGTTAAAAAGTCCTATGTCATTTATTGTTCATTTAAACAGTGTCTCCATTTAAAATAGCTAAATTTAAGACACAAATAGAAGCATACTCACTAAAAGTGGCTATTTTTTTTTCAGTTATTACATGGTTTTGCATGTAAATTGTGTGTATTTAGTTTTGTTTCTTTGATAGTATATCCAAACTATTTATTTTTGTGTTCATTACAACAATTCCTTTATGAAAGATTGCCATTTTTAGTGTGCTTGCATTTTTATCTTAATTCTAGGTGTTTTTTTGTTATTTTAAGGTTTTGCATGTAAATTAGGTTTATTTAGTTGTTTTTTTGATAGTGAATCCAAACTATTTCTTTTGTTGATTGAAACATGTGTTCACATAAGATAACCACTGTTAGCTTGCTTACATTTGCATCTAAATTTAGATATTTTATGGCTTTGCATGTAAATTGTGTTTATTTAGTTTTATTCTTCTTGTAATAAACTAAAACACTTTCTTTTAATGCTCATTGCAACCATTACTCCACATAATAAAGCCACTGTCAGCATGCTTGCACTGACCTCTTAAATTTTGTTGTTTTTCCAATTATGGTTTTTCATGTCTGTTTATTTAGTTTTGTTTCTTTGATAGTAAATTTAAACTATATTCCTTCACGTAAAAAAGCCATTGTTAGCGTTCTTGCATTTGTGTCTTAATTTAGGTAGGCATTTCATCATTTTATGCTGTTGCTTGTGAACTAGGTTTATTTAGTTTTGTTTCTTGGTCATAAACCATGGGCACACTTTTATTTGTTGTGATAGGGTGCTTACTATAGAGTACTTTCCTTAATTTACTTAATTTTTTATTTCTTAGATAGTAAATTTAAACACTCTAAGGTTTGTATGCGCATTCGAATTTTATGAAATACTCCCTTTTTCTGGGTAACATAAACGATAAGAATATCAAATAATCCATTTTTAACATGTTTGTTGGCAGTAAACTCAGAAGTGCTCTTCGAATCTGTTGCTCCTTATATTTCAGGGAATCATGATAAGCTAATTACCATCACGCTATCTCATCAGTGAGTGAAGTAGGGTTGGAAATAAAAAAGTTGTAAGCAGTGAATATTTGTCGCAGGTGGTATTAGGGGTGCAAAAAGATGGCAAGTAATATGAGCAGGGTTCTCGAGGGGGAGAGGTGAGTCAGTTTTTATTCATGAATCTTCACAAAACACTGTTCTCGAATAAGTTTCATTCTTTTCTATCATTTGAAGTTTTTGAATGCGTTAATGTATTTTTTAATATGAGCGAAGTTGCATTCAAATGCTAGCTGAAAGCAGCGGTTTACTTAATTAATTTGGAATGTAGCGCTATAGAATCTCTTCATATACTAAAGCTTAACTAACTTAAAATAAATTAATACTTCACTGGTCAACTAATTAAACAAACTCATTTGCTACAGCAACTTTGAAAGCTATTAATAATAAGTACATGAAATAAACCAATCAGAGAGGGAACGCTCTAATCCCTAGAATCCCATAGTATTCAAGAGAGTCAAGATTGGAAAATTATTCTTAAAGTATCTTTAATACAACTATTAAGAATTCAACTTGATATAACAATTTATAAAAGGATTTATATATACTTAGTATATAGTTGAAAGATTCACAAAAAAAGGACAGGATTGTATTAACATAATTAATTTCCATAAAAAGTGTTCTCTTTGTTGTTTATGAGGTAATAGACACAACAAACAAAATATAATTTGTAATTAGCCTTGAACAACTTTTTTTAAATTAAATTTTAAATTCTTTCACAATAACAAAAATTGTAAATTTTTAAAGATTCAAGGGTTAAAATTTAGATTCGAGATTCAAAATAAAATGTAATATTTGGATCTAAGAAAAATAGGATTGGACTCATCTCTTTAATAAAAACATTCTTGAAGTCAAATTGATGGAAACTCTTTAGCTCCCTTTTGCACTCATAGCAGAAAACATCTCATCATAGACGGTAAGGCAGCTTTCTTCTTTTATCACTCGTTGGAAAAGGTTGTCAATTTTTTGTTGTTCGGCCCACTCACTGTCCCATGCTGTGAGGAAAGCACTTTAAAACATTGTACCACTGAGTCCATCCAATATTCATGAAACTCCTGGGGGAGTTGTTTGTTTGTTGCAGAGTTTTGATCGTAGATGTGGCTGAGTTGGTTTCACATTTCAGCTGCTGTTTTGCACTGAATGGACTGAAACAAACACCTAGGTGCTGGAATAAAAGATTCAGGGTTTTCCTAGAACAATTTAACCTCAGCAAATGAGATGTATGTTTTATGGAGGAATGCAAGAAGTACTTGATTTAGTAATTGAACATTTAACAAAAACATTCAGAATAACAATCAGAGATGCAAGTAGTTTTGTTGGTTTACAAATTGATATAAATCAAGATAGAAGTTCTGTATTTATTCACCAAAGATTGTTTACAAAACACACAGATCGTTCAGCAAGAGAAAAAGTTGAGAGTGATGAAATTACTATGCAATATGTTTTCACAGCTAACCCACTCTCTGGTATTTTTACCAAGCCTCTATCTAAGGAATGCTTTTTATAAACAGTTTGCAAGGTTGGGAATAACGTAACAAAACAAGCACTCAAATCGTGAGGGTGGTATATAAGTTTGTTGCTCTGAATGGTTTGTATGAATGTGCCAGAGTGTGTGGATATATGCACAAACTGTGCATGGGGAGTTCATGGTGAGCATTGTGTGTGTGTAACTGTGCATGGGGAGTTCATGGTGAGCATTGTGTCTGTGTAACTGTGCATAAGAAGTTCATGGTGAGCATTGTGCGTGTAACTGTGCATGGGGAGTTCATGGTGAGCATTGTGTGTGTGTAACTGTGCATGGGGAGTTCATAGTGAGCATTGTGTGTGTAACTGTGCATGGGAAGTTCATGGTGAGCATTGTGTGTGTAACTGTGCATGGGGAGTTCATGGTGAGCAATGTGTGTGTGTAACTGTGCATGGGGAGTTCATGGTGAGCATTGTGTCTGTGTAACTGTGCATGAGAAGTTCATGGTGAGCATTGTGTGTGTAACTGTGCATGGGCAGTTCATGGTGAGCATTGTGTGTGTAACTGTGCATGGGCAGTTCATG